>JZKD02S2027768.1:288372-305467 GCA_000966675.3 Picea glauca
GATGTAAGAAGACCTAATAGAAGCTTCTGCTTCTAGAAGGATATTCCTCTAGATGCTTCTCTTAATAGACATATTTAGTATAAATAAGGGTCGAGGGTATGAGAACCCTAGCTTGAAGATTATTGTAACAGAGCTCTACTCAACTGGAGGTTGCCCCCTTGAAGAGGCCTGTGAACATTGTTATCTGAATTAAAGTGTTATTTCTATTGCTATTTCGTATATCATTTCTGTGTATTGTGAAGATTATGCTGGATATTTTACTATTATTCTTCCATTTCTAGCATTTTATTTCTGTTTTGCATATTTTGTATATCTGGTATCTTGCAAGTGGTATCAGAGCACTTTCCTTGGCAGAAATTGTGGGTATTTTTTTCAGGGTAGAGACGTATTTCGACGTCTTTAAGCCACAGAGATCTATCATTACGCGCATAAACCCACGGTTGAGGGATTCATACACGTAGGAAATACAAGTGGTTCTTAAGCGTACATCTGTTGGCCACCCTTGTAACCCTTGTTGGTATGCCTTCGAGTGGTAGTGCATCAGACAACACCTGTGTATGGATCGACCTAGATTTCCTGAAGCCCTCTTTAGATAAACCTATCGGCCGTCGGACTGCTATAGTGTCACCGAGAACAACACTCAGGAAGATACTCTCTAGTACCTGGGTAGTCAGGTAATACGGCTAAGGGTACGGTCTATCCTCCTTAGTTAGTGCACTGAGATATTGGGCTGAGTACTACTGTTGGACCCCGCACGTATATCAGAGAGCTATAGCACAGGGAAAACCCTTTTCTATAGAACCCTTGAATACCTAACCCTTGGGGAACATAAACATAAACATAAACAAATTAAACCAGCGAGATCTATTGTCGTGCATCTATGTTCAGGTTGCTAAGTAAAGCATATTTGGTTCATAATTTGGGGATTTCAGCACTGCAACATTCTTCATACCAAAGTATAACCCCGCAGCTGTAAAAAAAAGTCTGTAAATTTTTTCACCATTATTTGAGACCTATTCCATTAGATTCATCTCTTTTCCCTTATCACATTCATCCATATCATTTTTCTGAAAAAATTTATGACCCCGCCTACTCCCTTTTCAGTTCACCCATCCTCATGTCCCATACCCGTAGCCAAGAACTAGAGTCTCACTTCAACACCTTACAAGTTGGCTTACTCGAGACCCAACAAGAAGTGCAACAACTCAGTGCTAATATTGCCTCACGTGATGCATCCATAAATGCCTCAGTAAATGTAGTCGTACAGTCTGCAATGGAGGAAGTCAAACACGAACTTACCACCCATCTTGAATTTGTCTTTTCATCACTCTACACCAAACTCAAGATCCCTACCGTTGACTCTTTTCCTGATGCACATAAAAAGACTAAAGGTGAAACTTCTTCCCATTCCTTTCAACCCCGTCACTTTCAAAGGGACATACGCCTTCCACGGGTGGATGTAACCAAATTTGATGGCTCGGACCCCACTGGTTGGGTCACCCAAATGGAACATTATTTCTCTCTCTACAACATTACAAATGACTTGGCCAAACTCCAGTATGGTGTTCTCCATCTAGATCAAGAACGCTGGCAATGGTGGCAATGGATAAAAACTACCCGTCAAGGATATAATGCTTGGACCCAATTTGTGGTTGAGCTTTATGAACGCCTTGACATTGACACCAACCATTTGGGCCGTTTGAAAAAATTGAAGCAATCAGGCATAGTAGAATACTTCATAGCTGCATTTGAGCATCTGGCTTTTCGAACAGAGGGCATGACTGATGCTTTCTTTCAAGAATGTTTTATCAGTGGCCTCAAGGAGGAGATTTGGGCCCATGTCCTCATGGCTCGACCTACAACTTGGGTGGAGGCTACCAAAAAAGATAAAGAAGCAAAACAAATTGTTTCCTCTCAAAACTGTAAGCCTTCCTTCATCCCTCGCCCTAAAACAGTAAACCCCACTACTCCCTCCGCCCCATTAAAAATCCAAAAATTGACCAGGGTTGAAATGGCTGAATGCCAACTCAAAGGCCTTTGTTATAATTGTGATGACAAATATTTCCCAGGTCACAAATGTAAGGAACAAAATCTTTTATGGCCATCTCTGAGGATATTCCATAAGAAGATGTTGACACTCCCCTTGTTCCCGAGTCACCAGAAATCACTGACATCAACCCTCCCTCCGACCCTCCCGAAGTGGAACCGATCATTTCCCTCAATTCTCTCACCGGCTTCTCTGCCCCCCAAACCCTCAAGTTAATTGGTTACATCAAGAACCAAAAGGTCATCATTCTGGTTGATAGTGGCAACACCCACAATTTTATTCATTGTCACATTTCCCAAGAAACCCATTGCTACATCCATGCTGTCAACAATTTCCAAATCATGATTGCCAATGGTGGTTCTATGAAATGTGGAGGGCACTGTGAAAATGTGCGTCTCCAAATCGGTGACTACCACCTAAAATCCCATATGTTTTTTATTGACATGGGTGGTTGCGACATTGTGTTGGGTGCAGAATGGCTAAGGACTTTGGGTCCCATTCTCATGGATTTTCAGAACTTAACCATGCAATTCGACCAAGGAGGCCACCAATATAAATTTCAAGGAATCACTGTTGGTTCACCTGAGGTCATCATTTCTCATCGCATGGAAAAACTGCTCAAAAAAGGTCATTCAGGTGTCATTGCCCAACTCCACGCCATACAAGCCATAGAGACCTCACCAGTGCCCCAAGACCTCCAAGCCCTCCTCTCCAAACATCAAAAGGTATTTTCCACTCACCAAGGAATCCCTCCTTCCTGCGATGTCCATGGCCATTCCATTCCCCTTGTCTCAGGCAACCTTCCCCCCAATATACATCCATATCATCACTCCTTTTCACAAAAAAATGAAATTGAAAAAATGGTCCAGGAGCTCCTTATTGTTGGTGTCATCCGTCCTAGTACGAGCCCTTACTCCTCTCCGGTCGTCATGGTACTGAAGAAATAAGGTTCGTGGCGAATGTGTCCTGACTTCCGTGCTCTCAACAAACTAACCATCAAAGACAAATTTCCCATTCCTATCATTGATGACCTCCTGGATGAATTGAGTGGCGCCCAATTCTTTACCAAACTTGATCTTCGCTTGGGCTATGACCAGATACGTATGAAAGAGGATGGCATTCCCAAGACCGCATTTCACACTCATGAGGGCCACTATGAGTTTTTGTTCATGCCATTTGGTTTGTGTAACACCCCCTCCACTTTCTAGAGCCTCATGAACCATGTCTTCCACCCTTTTCTCTATCATTTTGTCTTAGTTTTCTTTGATGATATCCTCATCTATAGAAAAACTTGGACAGACCATCTTACTCATGTGGATCAAGTTCTCAGCCTACTCTCTCAGCACTAACTTTTCCTGAAACATTCCAAATGTTCTTTTGGTGCCTCATAAGTAGAATACTTGGGTCATCTGGTGGGAAAGGATGGCATCAAGGTGGACCCAAAGAAGATTGAAGCTATGCAAGACTGGCCACACCCAAAGACTCTCAAAAGCATGTGGGGATTTTTGGGCCTCATAGGGTATTATCGCAAGTTTGTTAAGAACTACGGAAAGATTGCAGCACCTCTCACGGCACTCCTCAAAAATAAATCTTTCACTTGGACTCCAGCAGTTGCTCAAGATTTTCAAACCTTGAAGATGGCCATGTGCACCACTCCGGTTCAAGCCCTTCCCGACTTCAAAAATACCTTTGTGCTGGAATGTGATGCCTCAGGGAAAGGAATCAACGTTGTCCTTATGCAAGAGGGTCGACCTTTGGCCTTCACTAGCAAGAAACTACCTGAAAAGAATCTGGGAAAACCCATTTATGAAAAAGAAATGTTGGTGATTTTGCATCCCGTTGAGTTGTGGCATCCGTATGTCTTGGGGAAATGATTCCAAATTAAGACAGACCATCAAAGCCTCAAGTACTTTCTGGAACAACGCATTTCCTCCCAGAAACAAAAAAATGGGTGACCAAGCTCTTTGGATATGATTATGAGATCATCTACAAGAAGGGCAAAGACAATGTTGTGGCGGATGCACTGTCCTGGAAATATGAAGATGAAGGATCCCTTTTTTCTCTTTCCTTCATTGTACCTGATTGGCTCCAAGCTGTGCGCCAAGAATGGCTTCAAGATCCCAAAAGTTCACATCTAATCTAGCAATTGCAGAACAAGGCTCTGGCTCCCCTAGGGTACTCCTGGCTCCAGGATGAGCTTTGATACAAAGGCCACTTGTATTTAAATAAACAATCCAAGCTCAAATCCATAGTGCTTTCTGAGATTCATGCTACACCCACAGTGGGACACTCAGGGTTCACCAAAACATATGACCGAAGCAAACGTTCTTTTTTCTGGGATGGTATGAAACAGGACATCCGTAAGTTTGTCACTGAATGTGAGGTGTGTCAATGCAACAAGGGAGAAACAGTCAAATCTCCAGGCACCCTCCAACCACTTTCGATTCCTCTGGCTATTTGGAACGATATCTCTATGGACTTTATTACAGGCTTACCCAAATCAGGGAATAAATCAGTCATAATGGTGGTGGTGGATCGCCTTTCCAAGTATTCTCATTTTTGCGCTCTTTCCCACCCATTTACTGCATCCACGGTTGCTCAAGTTTTCATGGACCAGATCTTCAAGATTCATGGCATGCCACACTCTATTGTTTCCGATCAAGACCCAACATTCACAAGCAATTTTTGGCAAGAGTTGTTTAAGCTACAAGGCACACAATTTCATCTCAGCTCAGCTTATCATCCTCAAACGGATGGTCAAACAGAAGTTGTCAACAAGTGTTTGGAAACATATCTGAGGTGATTTTCCTATGAAAAACAACACCATTGGGCTCAATGGTTACCCCTCACTGAATGGTGGTACAACACTACATACAATACAACCACTCGCATGACCCCTTTTGAAGCAGTATATGGACAGAAGCCACCTTCATTTCTCTCATACTTACCAGGTACCTCGAAGGTCCAGGCGGTTGACCAAACACTTACAGTCCGAGAGGATATCCTTCGTACCCTTAAAGAGAACTTGGTCATGGCACAGAATAAAATGAAGCAGCAAGCAGATCAAGGTCGCTCTGAATGACAATTTGCAGAAGGGGATCAGGTGTTTCTGAGACTACAACCATATAAGAAAACTTCCCTCAAGGTCGAGCATTGTCAGAATCTAGCACCCAAATTTTATGGCCCGTACACAATTCTCAATCATGTGGGACAAGTCACATATCAGTTAGCTCTACCCAGTTAGTCGAAGATACATCCTGTTTTTCATGTTTCATGCTTGAAGAAGGTGATTGGAACTAAGTGCCAAATTCAAACCAACCTTCCAGAGTTAGCTGAAGAAGGATCCATTTGGCTACAGCCAGAAATAGTTTTGGACTAGCGTGAGTGTCACCTGCATCAGAGAACCATAAAGAAAGTGCTTGTACAGTGGAAAGATATGACTCCAGCAGATGCCACTTGGGAACCAGCTACCATTCTGCAATAGTTTCCACATCTCAAGCCTTGAGGACAAGGCTTCTTTTAAGGGGGTGGACATGTTAAGGTCCTAACCCGCACATAGGTAGATCAATGTATTTGGATGTAATAAAGGTCAATATTAATAAGGCCTTTCAATAAAATAGAATAAGGCGGATGTAAGAAGACCTAATAGAAAATTCCGCTTCTAGAAGGATCTTCCTCTAGATGCTTCTCTTAATAGACATATTTAGTATAAATAAGGGTCGAGGGTATGAGAACCCTAGCTTGAAAATTATTGTAACAGAACTCTACTCGACTGGAGGTTTCCCCCTCGAAGAGGCCTGTGAACATTGTTATCTGAATCAAAGTGCTATTTCTATTGCTATTTCGTATATCATTTCTATGTATTGTGAAGATTATGCTGGATATTTTATTGTTATACTGCCATTTCTAGCATTTTATTTCTGTTCTGCATATTTTATATATCTGGTATCTTTCACAGATGCACCATGCTCAATACTTGATAAAACCAGATAGAGAGTTGGACCACATGCCGATGGTATTGTTGGTTCATCACAAACAAAGCCCGTTGATCAACTGACGAAGAAATTGCAACAATTGTCTATACAACACACATCGTCTAGACAAACTACTATTTTGGTTGCTCCTCCTACTAAAATGTCGAATGTACACACAGTACAATCGACAAATCCAAAGGCCACCTAACATCCTGATGGAAAGAGAAAACAATGAAAGAAGGGTAAGGGGGATAAGAAACCCACTAATAATGTTGGTGGTGGCAACACTGAGAAATGGAAGGTGAGGTATCCATGCAACCTATGCACAGAAAAACCACCCGACCCACCAATGTTCTCGGCTTGCAGAGGCCCAAACTTTTGTGACACAACAACAACCTGCCATGTTAACCAATCCATTTCAACATGGGAAAAACCTAACCCAAGCCTCTACAAACGCGGAAGGGGGCAGTCAAGGGACCTCTCCATCTTCAAACAATCCCGCATCCGTGAATGTGTATATGATGAAGGGTGATGCTTTTATATTGACTAAAGTGCATGACTACCGTAAACCAAGCACTTCTGAGAAGGGAAAAGAAGATGAATTCCCATCTCTTCCTCTCCATATCGAGAAGACTTTGGGTGAAACAATGACACGCATTCCAAAATGTGCATTCAAAAAATCTTTTCACAACCCAAATGCAATGGCTTCCTAGAACTATTCTGTGGTGGAGGATTTGTCTCAAACCTCTTTGGAGGTCCTCCAAAGTTGCCCTTCCCAGAGGAAACATTTGATAGTTGCTTTAGGATTTACCGAAACTTGTAATCCAGGTACAATCATGCTGGATACAATCAACTTAAAACCTCGTCTACCTTACCATGTATCAGTTCAGATAGTAGTGGCTCACCCCACAAAAACTTTTACTCGGAACATTTTTCACACGGTGGTTGATGAGGGCGCCTCGACATGTGTTATGTTGTTGGCATGTTGGAAGGCCATTGGCTAGCCCATTTCGTCTTTGTCACCTACTCTTCTCACTACTTTTGACGGTCATTCATTCCAACCACATGGTATCATTCCCTCTTTCCATGTTTAGTTCGGAGGGAAGACCATGTGCATCGAGGTAGAAGTAGTCGAAACATCCCTTGACTACAATCTCTTGTTACGAAGTAGTTGCACTTACATCATGCAAGCAGTGGTTGCTACATTTTTTTGGGTCTTGTTGTTTCCACATGAGGACTGGATTATGACCATTGATCAACTGCCTTTCTCCAGACCTGACCCCTCATTGGGGGTATCTGCGGTCCCGATGAATGATAATCCCCAACCAGGCATAGTCAATGTAGGGGTTTGTTTGTACCCATCTTTGATGGGTACCTTTGACTACCCGCCCCCTCAAGGTGATGTCAAGTTCATATACGACCACCATAAGGATGATATTTTCCAAGTTTCATCATTTCGCATGACTTACTTCAACAATCCATGCATACTTCCTTCCCCATCAGCCACGGTGGAAGGGACAGGGCACTCGGGCCTATCCATGCCCTTGTCCGCAGATGAAGTAGCGTACTCTTTAGTCCAACAAGCTTCGGTTGACATAGATCCAACTCCTGCACAAGAGTTAGATCCAACTCTAGAGCCTATTTGGGCTCAAGGTTCTCTCGCTGACACCGATTCATTAGAATTAGTCTTTCCCTCCGACAAAGAAGTAATTGAAGCAATGACTAGTCCGAACAAACCCTAGGATGATCTCCATCACAAATCATACTTCCTCCCAGAGTTAAGCAGAATCAAAGCCAGAGAATTCACCTTGACTATTACTGGATATAGGTCTTGTCCTATTAATCCCTTAGCTACACATGAGGTTTATGCTGAGGGTAATATGGCAACTATCGTTGAAACCATACCGATCAATATCTCCAGAACCCTTGGTGTCGTGGAGAATGTTTTCGTCAGAGATGACTGTTCCCCTAAAGAGATTCAAATATACACAGATCTATTTAAATAATTCCACGATGTTTTTTCCTGGTCTTATGAGGAAGTGCCAGGCATCGATCCAAAAATAGTTGAACATGAAATCACAACTTATCTAGATGCCAAGCCTGTTCGGCAGAAGCTTCGTCCAAATAATCCTAGGAAAGAAGCAGCCATTAAGGTCGAAGTTGAGAAGCTGCTAAAATCCAGTTTTATATATCCTATCCATTTGACCCAATGGGTGTCAAATCCTGTGTCGTTCAATAAGAAATAGTGCATGATTCGTGTATGTATGGACTTCCATGATTTGAATAAGGCTTGTCCAAAATATAATTTTCCCACACCATTCATCCACCAGATAATTGATGAATGTGTAGGTTGTGATGCCTTCTCTTTCATGGATGGTTTTTCGGGATATAATAAAATACAAATCAAACTTGAAGACCAGCACAAAACAACATTCATTTGTCCATGGGGTACATTCACGTATCGTAATATGCCCTTTGGTTTCAAAAATGTTGGAGTGACCTTTCAGCGGGCCATGTCTTTTGCTTTCCATGATCTCAAGAATATATTCGAGGCCTATTTAGATGATTTAGCATCTCGATCTCATAGAAGAACAGATCATCCCATACACCTCCAACTTATCTTTGAGTGATGTCGCTACTTCTGGATTCACTTGAATCCAAACAAGTGCAGCTTTTGCGTAACGTCGGGAATTTTGTTAGGTTTCATAGTGTCAACAAAAGGGATCATTGTCAATATTTTTGTTAGGTTTCATAGTCTCAACAATAGGGATCATTGTCAATCCTCTCAAGGTTGAGGCAATAATTCAGTTGCCTCCCCCGCACATAATAATTCAACTTCAGAGTCTACTGGGCAAGGAGATTTTTTTAAGGTGTTTCATCGCTAACTATGCTGAAATCAAAAAGGGATTTATGTGCTTACTGAAGAAAGGTGTTCCTTTCTATTAGGACGATGCCACTCAATGTTCTTTCGAAGAGTTGAAACATGCCCTCACAAATTCCCCTCTGCTTCGGCCACCTAACTATGACAAGGATTTCTTATTATACCTAGCTGCAACAGAGTCAACCATCGACATGGTCTTAGTTCAGGAATATGATTTGTTCTCAGAATATGTGATCTATTACCTAAGATGAGGCCTAGTCGGACCGGAACTCAATTATTCTCATATCAAAAAACTTGCATTGGTAGCAGTCCATGCTACTCAATGGTTTCGTCATTATGTTATGTTTCGCAAGACCACCGTCATTGCCCTTGTGAATCTGTTTCAATACATGTTGACATGATGGGTAATAGGCAGAAAGATCAGTATATGGATAGTCATCCTCTAGGAATTTGACTTAGATTTCATTTCAGCAAAATCCAAAAAGTCACTGGTCTTCACAAAACTTATTTCGGAACTTTCGATTGAGTCAGGTGATGTTGCGCCCGAAGAGTCACCTATCAGAGGATATATGTTTCTAATCACATCTTCGGATCCCTATACGGAGATATACTTATCTATCTCTAGACTTTGAAGTGCCCCACCTTGGCTTCTCGTGATGAGCGTCACCATATATGCCATCAGGCCAAGAATTATCTCATACTCAACGATACATTGTATCGAAGAGGTGTAGACTTCATACTGTGTCGATGTCTCACTCACAAAGAAGCAGTTATCGTGCTTAACGATTGCCATACCGGAGCATGTGGAGGTCATTTTTCTGGGTTGGCAACAACCCAAAATATTTTACGAGTAGGTTACTTCTGACCAACACTAATCAAAGATTATATCAAATCGGTCAAGAAGTGCCACCCGTGTCAGATCTTCTCTTGGAAGATGAGGGCACATCCCGCTCCCATGTTTCCTATCATCATAGTTGGTCCTTTCACCAAGTGGGGGATTGATTACACTACATGCAACCCTCCTTCAGCAAGGGGGCATTGTTATATCATTGTAGTCATAGACTAATTCACGAAGTGGGTCGAAACTATGCCAACATTTAAATATGATGGAGAGACTGCGGCTCTCTTTTTATTCAACTAGATAATAGCAAGGTTCGGCGTCTTGAGAGAGATTGTCACTAACCATGGCAGTCACTTTCAAAACCATATGATGACTGAGTTAACATCCAAGCTTGGGTTGCGACAAGAAAATTTGTCACCCTACTACCCCCAAGAAAATGGTCAGGTGGAAGCTGTAAATAAATCTCTTAAGACAATCCTACAGTGAATGATCAACTCAGCCAAGTCAAATTGGCATTTGATGTTATACTCGACATTATGGGCTTACCGAATGTCTATTAAGACTACAACCAGTTTCTCACCTTTTCAACTCGTTTACGGGCTGGAAGCAGTCTTTCCTATCGAATGTCAGATCTTGTCCCTAAAGTTGGTAGTACAGTTATTTCTAGACACGTCTCCACTTCAAGAACGGTTATTATACCTTGAGTGGCTCAATGAGCAGTGTCATGATGCAACCTTGGCCAACGAGGCTCACAAACATAAATTCAAGTGTCAGTATGATCGATCCGTTCGTCCTTGAATTTTCTCTGAAGGTGACCTTGTCCTGGTCCATGACCAAGATAAGGACCCCCTGGGGGCAGGAAAATTCAAACCCATGTGGTTCAGACCTTTCATCATAAAATAAGTTCTAAAAAAGGGTGCTTATCGTCTAGTCAACTTTGAGGGAAATGCTTTGGCGGAGCCTAGAAATGGCCTCTACCTCAAGAAGTATTTACTCATAGGTAGGTCACTTTGGGTAACTTTTTCTAACATATGTATTGTCTTTGTACTATTACTTTCTAGTTTCTTTTAGTATTATGGATGTGTCATTTTTTATGTTATCTTTTGTCACTATAGTAGATGTCAAGTGAATCAGAGGTGTTCATTGGGTATGAAAACGGTTCTAACCGGCACACTTGGAGGCTTGCCTCCGCAGCTTCGGTAATTTTTTCACCTCGAGGCCAATTATTATCTTCCAGAGGTATTTGCTTAAGTGACACCACAAACAATGTCACCGAGTATAGTGCAGTTATTGAGTTGCTTCATGACACCCTGTCATATGGTATCTCTCATCTTTGGGTCTATTTAGATGCTCAGTTGGTTGTGTCTTAGTTAAATAGAGTCTACTGTGTTCATGATCGGACTTTACACCGACGATTCCTTAGGGTACGTCTCTTAGAACAAAGCTTTGATTATATTACATATTTTCATGTTCCTAGGAGATTAAACCAAATTACAGATACTCTAGCTAATCAAATTTTAGACTGGCATCTCACTCACATATAAAAATACATACACATAAACATTTAAATACATTTTTAAAGGAAAATATGATCCATAAGACACAAAAAGATATAAAAATCCATATATAATATCATAATCATCAGAGTACATAGGTGGACACAAGTGCCTCAAAAGTATGACCAGTAACGAGTCATGGGGATTATTCCCTCAAACAATATATACAAGTAGTGCTCTCAGCACGTGAAAAGTCTAGACTAACTAAGGTCAGGGCCTGTGGGCCCTGTTGTAATGATCAACAACGTTTTCCAAACACAGAAACAGTCGGACCCACGTCCGTGGTGCCCCCACTACATGAGGCTACATAGATGGTGGCACATCCTCAATCTCTGCCATAAGGACTGTGCGAGTGAGCGAGGTAAAGTTTCACTCGATTCGTCTCAAAACCCTCTCAGCCTCACTGGCTAGAAGCTCTCCTACTGTTGTTGGTCCCCCTTGCGGTGGCATGTGCGACCCCTGGCTGAGGACGACACCTGTTCTTCGCATCATCTGCAAGTCACACTGGTCCCACATCTGCACATAATAGACACATATCTGTCAAATAATCTGGTATAAAAAATATATATATATAAAATAAAAGCATAAAAATTACATATGTTTCACAAAAAACAAAAAAAAAACGATGCAAACTTACCCATCTCTCCTCGCTCCTCGCCAGGAGGTACCGGTATCTCAGTATCTCTCGATAAATCAATCCCATCATAAGGGTAATCCTCTATGACTGGGATCTGTTGTGACAACCAAGAAAAGAAATCATCAACAAAGGACTCGTTGGTCCTTCCACCACCCTGTCGTGGCAGTAACACTGCCCATATGCAAACCACAGGAAGAGAGGCTTGATGTCCTCGTACCACCACTCGAGGATTGAAACTAGGAACTCTTTCAAATAATAAAGAGCATCGAATCATCCCAAACCCAAAGTTCCTCTACGTTCGTGATCGATAAATTGTCAGTTGCCTCTTCATACAATCTAGCAGTGTAGTGCTCCAGTCAAATATCTGTGCATTTAAGCACTGGACTGCATATTTCATCTGTGCACGGGATGCCTAATGTAGAGCCACAGAACCATTCATTCACCCAATAAGCAACACAATCGCCTGCAGTGATAAATCTGTGATCTTTCTTATGGGCACCTATGAGCTCGATCAGTCTGTACCAGCCTCACAATAAAGTCCTATCAGTTCCGATATGTTATGAGGCCCTGCAAGAAATGTCCAGAAATTGATTAGTTCCCCTCTCCTGGAGAGGCCAGTCAAAAAATATATGTCCTCTATAGTATACATTAGTGACTACCCCTCTAACATAAAGGACTCTGCGTCAGGATGCCAATAATCAATCAAGGCATTCAGTAGCCTAGGTTGTGCCCGCATAAAAGGACATAGGAAGAACTTGAGCAGCCCACATTGCATTAAGACAGCAACAACATCGACATATTTTCTGACCAACTCACTAATCTCCTCATGCAAGATACCACATATAATAAAAATGCAAAACATAAATAAAATTTTATAAATGGTAGAATAACAGTAATATAACCAGCATAATCTCCACAATAACATAGAAATAATATGAGAACAACAACAGAAATAACACTTTGACTCAGAAAGCAATGTTCATAGGCCTCTTCGAGGGGGAAACCTCCAGTCAAGAAGTGCTCTATTACAATAATATCCAAGATAGGGTTTTCATACCCTCGACCCTTATTTATACAAAATGTCTATCAAGAGAAGCATCTAGAGGAAGATCCTTCTAGAAGCGGAAGCTTCTATTAGGTCTTCTTACATCCGCCTTATTCTATTTTATTGAAATTCCTTATTAATATTGACCTTTATTACATCTGAATATATTAATCTACCTATGTGTGGGTTAGGATCCTAACATCTTTGCCCCCTTAAAAACAACCTTGTCCTCAAGGCTCGAGATGAGGAAACTGTTGTAGAATTGTAGTTGGTTCCCAAGTGGCATCTGCTGGATTCGTATATTTCCACTGGACTAGCACTTCCTTGATGGCTCCCTGACGTAGGCAATGCTCACGTTGGTCTAAAACTGCTTCTGGCTGTATCCAAATGGATCCTTCTTCAACTAACTCAGGAAGGTTGGTTTGAATTTTGCACCGAGTTCTAATCGCCTTCTTTAAGCATGAAACATGGAAAACTGGATGTATCTTCGACTGACTGGGTAAAGATAACTGATATGTGACTTGTCCCACACGTTTGAGAACTGTATAAGGACCATAAAATTTGGGCGCTAGCTTCTGACAATGCTCGGCCTTGAGGGAAGTTTGCTTGTATGGTTGCATTCACAGAAACACCTGATCCCCTTCTTCATATTAACGTTCAAAGCGACCTTGATCTGCTTGTTCTTCATGCAATTTTTTGCCATGACCAAGTTCTCTTTAAGGGTACGAAGAATATCCTCTCGAACTATAAGTGTTTGGTCAACCACCTGGACCTTCGAGGTACCCGGTAAGTATGAGAGAATTGAAGGTGGCTTTTGCCCATATACTACTTCAAAAGGAGTCATGCGAGTAGTTGTATGGTAGTGTTGTGCCTCTTCCATCACCTTAGTGAGAAAAATAGAGGTGCTTGCAAGATCAGTTGGCTTTGCTGAGAAGGACAGCTGCAAGGAAAAGAGTTAGGGAAAGAAACAAAAAACAACAATTAAGAATTAAACTAAGAAATGTAATAACAACTAAATTCATGAGCATAGGGACATAGAAACAAAAAGAACAATAAGACCCATGTCACCAATGATGAGGTTGATCTATTAGTGAAAGAATACACCAAGAATAAAGGGGACTATGAGTCCCTTCTTCCTCTAAGGGAGGGCTCTTGGACCCCCACTAGCAAGCTCTTCTTACAACAAATAAAAATGGAAAATGATGAAAGAACTCTTTTCAAATCCACTCAAGGGGTGAGATGGATTGCCCGATGCAATGGTGAAAATATACTCTTGGAAAGGATTGATTCCTCAAGAGAATAATGGCAGCATAACTTTGCTTTTAATTCCTTGAAAAATGAAGTGTATCCATGGCCTTTTTATAGCATTCCTTTGAGCTATTGTTCAACTAGTTTGTAGTGTGAAAATGGGCTAATTAGGTAATTTCTAGGTCTTTGACCAACCACCCAATCGAATCCAGTCCAGATTTGAGTGTCAAATTGGCTTGGGAGATGAATCATAAGTGGGTGGGAGGTTGACCACTCTCATAAATGCGTCATTTCTCAAGTGCATGACTTTTTGCGATAATAGTCACGCATCGTGCGCATGTGTGTGATTTCTGCATTCATGTTCCGTGCATGTGCGCGCGCGCCCAGTGCCTTCACAACGCCTTTCAATTTTTCACTACTTTGTATACTTTTTGACCCTTTATGAATGCTTTGGTGTTAATTCAGGTCCATGGATGACTTTATCATTGTTTGACGATGCTGAGTTCTTGTAACCATGTGCGGACGAAATTTCAATGATAACAGGTAGGAAGTGTTGTACCACAATTCAGCTAGGGCTAGCCATTGAACCCACTGATGTTGTTTTTCAAAAGCAAAACACCTCATATATGTTTCCAAACACTTGTTGACAACATCCATTTGACCATTAGTCTGGGGATGATAAGATAAGATGAGATGCAATTGTGTGCCTTGTAGCTTAAACAGTTCTTGCCAAAAATTTCTTGTGAAAGTTGGGTCACGATCAGAAACAATAGAGTGTGGCATGCCATGAAGATTGAAGACCTGGTCCATGAAAATTTGAGCCACCATGGATGCAGTAAATGGGTGGTGAAGAGCGCAAAAATGAGCATACTTGGAAAGGTGATCCACCACCACCATTATGACTGATTTATTCCCCAATTTGGGTAAGCCTGTAATAAAGTCCATAGAGATATCCTTCCAAATAGCAGGGGAAATCGGAAGCGGTTGGAGGGTGCTCAAAGATTTGAATGTTTCACCCTTGTTTCATTGACACACCTCACATTTAGTGACAAACTTACAGATTTCCTATTTCATACCATCCTAGAAAAAAAAGAATGTTTGACCCTGTCATATGTTTTGGTGAACCCTGAGTGCCCTACCATGGGTGTAGCATGAAGCTCCGAAAGTACCGTGGATTTGAGCTTGGATTGTTTACTTAAATACAAGCAGCCTTTGTATCAAAGCTCATCCTAGAGCCAGGAGTACCCTTGGGGAGCTAGATCCTTGTTCTACAATTGCTGGATTAGATGCGAACTTTTAAGATCTTGAATCCATTCATGGCACACAGCTTGGAGCCAATCGGTTACAATGAAGGAAAGAGAAAACAAGGATCCTTCATCTTCATATTTCCAGGATAGTGCATCCACCACAACATTGTCTTTTCCCTTCTTGTAAATGATCTCATAATCATATACAAAGAGCTTAGTCACCCATTTTTGTTGCTCCTGGGAGGAAATGCGTTGTTCCAGAAAGTACTTGAGGCTTTGATGGTCGGTCTTAATTTGGAAGCGTTGCCCCAAGAGATAAGGATGCCATAGCACAATGGCATGCAGAATCACCAACATTTCCTTTTCATAAATGGGTTTGCCCAGATTCCTTTCAGACAATTGCTTTCTGGTGAAGGCCAAAGGTCGACCCTCTTGCATAAGGATAGTGCCAATTCCTTTCCCTGAGGCATCACATTCCAACACAAAGGTCTTTGTGAAATCGGGAAGGGCCAGAACCGGAGTGGTGCACATGGCCATCTTCAAGGTTTGAAAAGCTTGAGCAGATGTTGGAGTCCAAGTGAAAGAGTTCTTTTTGAGGAGAGTCGTGAGAGGTGCTGCAATATTTCCGTAGTTCTTAACAAACTTGCGATAATACCCTGTTAGGCCCAAAAATCCATGCAAGCTTTTGAGAGTCTTTGGGTGCGACCAGTCTTGCATAGCTTCAATCTTTTTCAGGTCCACCTTGACGCCATCCTTTCCCACCAGATGACCCAATTATTCTACTTCTGAGGCACCAAAAGCACATTTAGACTGTTTCAGGAAAAGTTGGTGTTGAGAGAGTAGGCGGAGAACTTGATCCACATGAGTAATATGGCCTGTCCAGGTTTTTCTATAGATGAGGATATCATCAAAGAAAACTAAGACAAAGTGACAGAGAAAAGGATGGAAGACATGGTTCATGAGGATTTGGAAGGTGGGGGGGGCGTTACACAAGCCAAAGGGCATGACCAAAAACTCATAGTGGACCTCATGAGTGCGAAAGGCTATCTTGGGAATGTCGGCCTCTTTCATACGTATCTAGTGATAGCCCGAGCGAAGATCAAGTTTGGTAAAGAATGGGTGCCACTCAATTCATCCAAGAGGTCATCAATGACAGGAATGGGAAATTTGTCTTTGATGGTCAGTTTGTTGAGAGCACATAATTCAGAACACATTCTCCAAGAACCTTATTTCTTCAGTACCATGACAACCGGAGATGAGTAAGGGCTCGTACTAGGATGGATGATGCCTGCAGTAAGGAGTTCCTGGACCATTTTCTCAATTTCATTTTTTTGTGCAAAGGGGTGGTGATATGGATGGATATTGGGGGGAAGGATTCCTAGGAAAAGGGGAATGGAATGATCATGAACACTGCGGGAAGGAGGGAGTCCTTGGGGAGTGGAAAATACTGTTTGATGTTTAGAAAGGAGGGCTTGGAGGTCTTGGGGCATGTTGATTAAGGTTAGTTGTCATTGATGTCAACCCTTGAAGAAAGACCCGTAGCACAAAGTTTTGGGTAATGGACCCAATATTGTTTGATGTAAATATGACTCATTATTTTTTTTTCATGGTTGATAAGA
>JZKD02S2027768.1:381943-399091 GCA_000966675.3 Picea glauca
AAAGGCCGACAAGGCCAAAATACTAAAATCATATTGTTTTACATTAAATTGTCAAATTAAAACCCTAATCAAGCTGAAAAGAGACATGAATCCCCTCCAAAGGAGACGTTAGCCCATTTTAGGGCAAATGGGGAATCCTGGAGCAAAACATTAGCCCTCCTTAGGCTCTCAATCATTCCACATGTCCCAAAAATGCCCAGTCTACCTACAAAGACTTCAAATAGGCTGTATGATATCATGGTCATCAAGGGTGACATCCCAGACCTCCCAAGTACAATGTTCCATTGAAAGAGGGTCAATCCCCCTAGGTCAAGCTCTACCAAAGTGCATTTGGTGGAACGTCCTCTTATTCTCTAGTGCAAAGCCCCTGATCCATCTCTATCATGTACCTACCCCCTGAAGGGGTCTCAACATCCACCTTATGGGATCTTCAGTCCCATGGAGTTATGAACTGATCATCTCCCCATGTGTACCGGTCCAAATTGGTACTTGTCCGTCAAGCATGGTCCTACACATCAAAATCTTCACCCTCCATGGGCTCATCAGTCATAGGGATCATAGAAATGTCAATCACATATCACCATCAATATTATTAAACATGTGCATAAAATCCCTAATACGTCAATTAACATCTCAAAGATGTTACACAAGCCTACAATACAAGTCTGTAAAAAGAACAAGGCATCATTTTGGGCTAGTGTCCACGGAAGAAGCAAAGTTCCTGAAAGAGACATCATCCAAGCCATGTAAGTGGGTGATGTGGTCAGGGGATGTCTAAACATGTGGGTGCAGTGAGGGAAAAGGATGAAAAAATGTTACCTGTGGGTACCTTTGTAGAAGGCGAGTTGTACCAGTCATGGATGCATTTTTTCCAAGCCCATTCTTGCCTTTTATTCTTCATTCTTTTATTCTTTTATATTTTGGTTTTTTTGTTCAAGAGCTAATTAGGGGACACTTCCCTAGCATGGTTACCAGTGTTGACAATGTTACCCGCAAGTATTTTCATAGAAATGACAAGGTTGGCTCATGATGAGACACCCTTTCCCTTGTCCATGCAACCAAGAGTCACTTCCCTGGCGTGGTGACCAACTAATGGAAATTTCATACTATTAGATACCCATGGACCTAATAGTTTTTCTCATGATGAGACCCCCTATCCTCTAGTTAGGCCTTGTTTTATTATTTTTCTGGGTCCCTAGTGTTTCTTGTTGAGAATCTTTTTATTACTTTCTCAGGGATCCATGGGCGAAGCATCTCAAGGTTTTAGTTTTAGGATTTTATCTTTACTAGATTTCTTTTACCTTTTGGGAATTTAGTCCCTTCTTCCCAAGAGATAAGGTGCAATCCTGAAAATAGTTCAACCCAATGTCTAGACAAGTGAAATGGGATAGGTGAGCAGAAAATAAGATGGAAAAGTGGTACTATGATGGGAGCGGACGATTGATTTTCAGAAATTTTTCCCAGTGGAAAACCAAAACCTACAGACACAGGCTTGCTAGGGTACCTTGTCAATGCCCCCAAACATGGTCAAGTGGGCTAGTGTATGATCCAAGTAGTTGTTAGAAATAAAAGGAATCAGATGCATGCATTCAATGGTTTTGATGATCAAAGTGACACATACCATGATACCCAGACTAATTACCTCATGGAGCAAGAATCATATCTAACATAGGACCAAGTTGATGGTGGTGAATGTTGTTGTTGCTGACAAGATGAAGATACTAGAAACAAGAAAAGTTGGGCCCTCCAGGGCCATGCTAAATTCCATCCTGCTCTTGGTACTCCATGTCTAGGACCTGTGGGCCTCTAGACATGATCTCCTAGTTATCCCTGAAAGTGGGGGATAACATCTAACTCCAACTCAGGAACATGTGCTCACTCTAGAGAGCATGAGAACCTCAACATATCTAGCATAACATGATGACCTACTTGATCTAAATAGAAGCATCAGTAACAAAATTGGGGTGGTAATGCCACCCCAACATACATAGATATATATATATAGACAAAAATAAAACAATCAATAATGTAAATGTGGAAGAAAACTAACATGCAATGCAAATGGTATAATACACAATTGAAAAATGCCTACTTACCTGTACTTACATGTGATGTCAAGTCACCCCACCCTGGTGGGGTTTTGAGGAGGCACTCGCTGATGGGCACTATGTGTCTTCATCCCTTCAATGTAGACAGGTAATAAGAGTCATTAACCAACTTTCTTCCAACTTTGAAAGGTCCAAGAAAAAAATTAGTGTTTCCTTTGATATTAGTAGGCTCCCCTTTATTGGCATCCCTTATCCATACTACATCCACCTTCTTGTACTCTTTGATTTTGAAATTGGTCGTTCCTTGAACAAACCTAGTGTATTGTGCAGAGGGAGGTGGGTGAGATTCTGCTGTAAAGACTTCCTGTTGCGACAGATAGATCTATACATAATCTTCTACCTTCTTTAGTATCTTCACAGTATCATCTTCCTAGATTTTAAACTCGTCCAGGAGCTGTTGGTATTCCTCTTTATTGAGCCATTTAATCAGATCAAAATATTCCTATGTTGCAGAAGGCATATCTTCCACACAATGTTTATGAAGAGTCTATCTGGTCTCATCATGTGCTTTTTCATATTTGATGGAATCACTAGGCTCTTGCACATGAGTTGTAGTTACAGGTACATTCTGGAGATGACCAATAGTTCCATTTTTTAAGGTTATATTCAAATAAGTGAGGTCCATCTCAAGAGTACCTCCAAGTTTTGAGGAAAACGTCCTAGACAATAACACCCCCCACACATCTGGGATGTCCACGACCACTATGTCCATGTGGATGACTTTCTCGGGGTATTCTTTAAGGAAATATTTGGCATTCTCAATCACCCCATGTGTGGGTATGGATTTAGACTCAAAACCACACACATTCCTGTAAGGTCATGTGACTTTTAAACCTAGTTGTTGCATGACCTTGAGGGACATCATGTTAGCACCGGCCCCTATATCCAGCATGCAATTTTTGATGATCTTGTTAATCATTATCAAGGTCATGAAGAAAGGAGGATTTTCATCATATTGGACCCTGAAGTGGTTGGATTGCAACATGATAGGAGGGTGCATCGGTCCATCTAATCCTTGAAATAAATTTTCAAAACGCTCCTGGACAGATGGGACCTTAATGATTCCTTTCAGGGGAATAGTTACATGCATCTTGGATAGTGCCCCTTCAAAGTCAAAGTTCAAGTTAAACCCTTCTGTTTCGGATGTCTTGGGGGGAAGTACACCCAAAGGTGGGGTTTTTTTTTGGTCAGTGGCATGTTGGTTCAACTTCTTTCTTCTATACACCTCGACCTCTTTTTTCTTTACCTTTTCTTTTGCTTCCTGGTCTAGGTTGTTTATTACCGCCATTCTGGTCGACTTGGATGCCTCTTTCATGGCCTCTTGATGCTCTTCAGTGGAGGGAATTATATGACGTGGCCTATATTGTTCACATGTTTATGGCCACCATTACTATAAGAAAAATCATCTTCCCAATGTGCTTCACTGCATTGAAAACACCAAGGGTTTTCATCCACAGTGTTGGTAGTTTTTAAGGTGTTTGGAACTTCTATTTCCTTGAAAACATTTTCATTCCACTCAACGATACCAACTACTCTCTGTACTGGATAGCCATATTCATCTGAATCTTCAAATATATCATACGTATAGTCGAGATAATCACCCCAATTTGTATCTTCTTCTGTCAAGCGAAAAGTGGGGCAATCTTGAAACAAGTATGGATCCACTGAATTATAGTCACTAGGTCCAAGATCATTTGTTAATAAAGAAGAGAGTGTTTTCTCATATTGCTCAAAATGATTTGTTTATAATAGTGTGGGAATCCCCTCAAAATATAATTGGTCATCCGGGTCTTGCTTTGTTAGAAAAGAAATTTTCAACATTTCACGAATCCTTTTAACCTTTTGCAAGATACATGACATACTAGTGTTTAAATTAGTTCTACTATGTACTTGGGGCTCTTCAGACCTATTTTTTGGATGCTTATTGATTTCACTCATATCTTGATTTTCTAACATTGGTGTGTTCAAGACAAACAATAAATATTCAAAATTAGGTTTTTTATGAGTGGCCATACCCAAACCCTCAGATGGTTCATGTTGTATTGAGAAGTTTAAGATATCATTGATGTTTTTGAAAGTTGTGCTCCATTTCCTTTTGGGAGGCACGAGTTTTACCTCAAGGATTTCTAGGATCTTCGGTTCAATTTTAGTGATATCCTCGTCACTATATTCCCAAGGGTTATTATTGTGCGAGATATTAACCTGATGGATGTAGTCTTTGAATTCAAGGTTCCTCTCAATATGGTAAGTGAAATTTTGTGCTTCTTCTAGAGTCGAGGGTGACCGATCTTTGAGGATAAACTGCAAAACTCCTTCCAACGAGTTCAAGTATTGTTGGAGGATATCTTCTTCTGACAAGCTAGGTTGGATCTTTTTTAGGAGAATATTGAAACTATCATTGAAATCCCTAATGCCCTCACTAGAAGCCTTGCAAATATTAGTATATTGAAAGTAAATGGAATCGACGCCTTAGTTTTTACACCAATTTTTTTTAAAGGCTTGTTCAAGATCTTCAAGGGTTTTGTTGCTTCCTTTCAAGAGTTTGTTAATCCATATTCTAGCACTTATGGTGAGTGAGCTCACAAAGATTATTAAAAAGACATCAAGGTGTTCTTATCTGTATTGGTGAAATTGGAATGCATCACAGAACTTGGTCCAATGAGAGTTGCCATAGGATCCATCTTCTCCTGAAAATCTAGGTAGCCAGGAGTCAACCTTAATAGGTGGATTATGCAATCCTCCTGCGGTGTTGGCTAAGTCCAAAGGGACAAAACTTTCTTTCTGAGACCAATTGGGAGAAGTTACGGGGACAACAGCATTCATAGAGGCCATAGTAGTAGATGAAGGTATATACTGACGCCCACTTCGGGTCGTTATTAGCTATTTGTGGAGTCACCAGATGATTTTCTTGAAATCATCAAAGAATAAAGGGAAAACACCCTTAAGTCGAGTCGCCAAGTAATATTTGTAAGATAAATACTCTAGATGCAAGGCTTACCAATAAAGTGTCATCTGAGGAGAATTGACTCAGTGTTCCCCAGCAACGATGCCAAAATGTTATCGTGTAGTTTGCAGAAAGGATAAAAGGCTAGAGATTAGAGAGGAAAATTGGCGTAACTGGAACCAATCCCACCCAATGTCACCTCAATGGGATGGTTCTTTATGTTTAGGGAGTTAAGTCCGGGGGGAGACATCCCCAATGACCTGATGTTTTGAGAAGTCAAAGGATTATAAGACAATGATAAGTTTCCCCCCGAGCAAGTCACCATCGAGAAAACAGTTCGGCTAACGACCAATAATAATGTACAACCAGAAAGAGAGATACACCTACCTGAGACAAAGCAACAAGAAATTGATATATGCAATCTTGCTCACTTGGTTAGTACTTCATATAAATCAATGACTATCTAATGCACATATAAGCAATTGGATAATAAATATTGGACAAGTCAATGTTTATTAAATAACAATGATATATAGTTTCATTTCTTCAATAAATGCTAAGAAAAACGTGGCATTCAAATGTAACAATCAATTCTTCATTCAATTAATGCCTTTAAATCACCATTCAATTGCTTATAAGAGAAACGTTAGCTGCACAAAGGTGTTAATAGCAGGGGGTGACATATAGGGTTAGAAGGTTAGTTCTAGGCTAGGGTTAGTTAGGTTAGGTTTTGATTCAAAGTGTTGAGAGTTGTTTATGATAAAGGTCACTTCAACACATGGGGTTTCTTTAGATCAGTGCCTCAGGGTTAATTGAGTCAAATATTGGAAGACGCAAGAGATAAGTCAGGGAAAGGTAAGTAGGTCAAGGACTAGAGGGAGAGGTTTTATTGGATAAATCTGTAAGTGCGGACACAAACCGATCTCCCTAGATCCACCTGGATATAGAACAAAGCAATACAAAACATGACTTTTTCCCTAGATTTCAACCATTAAATTAAATAGGAGGCAAGAACAAATGATGTACCTTATGATCGCTTCCTATGGTCTTTGTTTCTCCCGCTTTTCTCCAGTGCTCTCGTGTAGTCAAGACCAAGACAACACAAACCAACCAAAGTGAAGAAAGCACAATCTATTCAATAGTCAATCTATGTATATGATCAAGGAATTATACAATAAAGTGGAAATAGCTTTATGGCAAAGGGACATATTACCGTATCATATTAATGGAAAGTAAAGATTACAACCTGAGCCTTGATGTCGTAAACTTCCTTTCGATGGCCCTTGGCTCCAACACACACACTTGCTCACTTGCATGAAGAAGATCAACTCTTTTGAATAACCTTACTGGAGTCTCCAAGCTGTTGTAGCTTCAGTCCTTCACACAATTCTTTCACCAATTCTCCAATGAATATTTCTTAACCATTTCCATGATAATTCACTCAATATATATGAGAGAATGAATTAGTTACTTGGATAAGAATGATCCCAAAATATCAGGGAATCCAATACTAGGATAACCATTCGAATGCCACCTCATCCTTCTAGAAGATTGCCTTTTAGAAGAATCGAGAATTCATCTTTTTCCTTGCTTTAGAAAGATTTCACACCCTAGCAGTTCAACACAGTGTGAAATTCTTGCACCCTAGCTTAAGGAAGCCTACGAGAATCATGCATTCTCGCAGGAAAATATACTAGAAGCCTGTGAATAGTCTTCAAAAATGTGTTTTCTGGAAGAGATGAAAATAACTTTTTCTCAGGAGAAAGTTCTTATGAAGATCCTGAGTACACCATCATCAATACATCATCATGATGACGAAAATCATGGGCAACAGAATGCCCCCCAAAGTATGAGGTTGGAACCAGTGACAACCGATAGACTTTGTAAGCTGCATGTGTGTGTCGAGAACCAGGAGCACACCTAATCGGAAACCTGTGAACATTCAAGCATCTGCAGAATATCATATATATCAATTTTGAGGTAGGCATTCCCATACTCAGATCATAGACTGATGACATTATAGACATGGGTCATGGCCACCAATCATACACTGTGGATCTATGCGAGAAATTTCAAATTAAGACGACATAGCCACGATACATACACAGTGGATCTATGTGTCGCAAATTATACATACTCCATCTCAACCTGGACCAAAGAGATGATATCCAGGGTCTTCAATCTCGTCACCCAAATTACAAATCTAACCATGTGATTACATGTGTTGAAGTCAAACATGGTAGAAACCACTTGATTACCGGTCAATGATGAAACCGTTAACAAGTGTGAGGGAAATCACCATTGATGTCAATGACTCCCAAGGTACAATAGTACAATCCATCGAGTGTGAATAAATGAGTTGAAGTTGAACATCCGATGGAATATTTCGATCAGGGGTAAATGATGTAAACCCACTGTCGAAAGCGAGGAAACCTGCCATTGAGGCATGCAAGCTCCAAGGTGCCAAATAATTTCTAAGTCTTGATTCCGGATAATGAGCTAAAGTCGACGGAACAAAACTCATCACAAGAGGGCCTTGATGTATCCCCCATCAATGAAACGAAATGAGTAATAGATTTTGAAGGTAAAACAGAATATGATGTGAATTGGACCGAACACAGGGAAGGCTGACACGGAGAGAATGGAAAACTACAGATGGCCGACTCAATATAGGTTTCAGATGGACTTCTCTTGAACATATGAACGACACGACCAATGATTTGGCAGCATTGACTCAAAGATGACACAGGGAATGACCTTGTAGCAAATCGAATGAGAGACAAATGGATTTCCCAAACCAGCTTCAAATGATGAATAGGGGGTGTCATGTTCAAGAGCAACACTTACTGCTAATTAATACGAAGATGAAGACATATCCCTTTCCCAAATTTTCCCCCACCATGTCTGGTGAGTACCTCTTTATTTTTATGCAAGCTTGAGAAGGATAACATATGCTTGTTGATTGTAAGCTCATCCTTCGGAAGAGTCCCTCGGAGTATTTTTAACAAACCCTAAGAAGGAGTGGTTCGGTCCCATCACGAGTCTGGTAATGTTTGTTTAATGAGTCCAGAGCTAGAAAACTCAAAGGTTTTTCATGATTATAGAGTTTGGAAAAACACTTAAAAGAGAACTCTCTCAGTTCCTTTTTTTTTAAATAGTCTGGATGAGACCGAAAAAGAGATAAATTATAGCTCACCAGACGCTTACTTCAAATACTTTATTGAGCGTCAAAATAGCAAGGTCGCTTGGCTATCTTTTCATGTTTAGAGAGTCTGGAAAGAGATGAAAGAGGACTCCAGGGGGGTTTCTTTTTCGTATAACCTTGTTGAGCCCAAAAAAGTGATAAAAGTATACTCGGTTACATTCTCATTGATTTACGAGCATGCGAAAGAACAAAGACTAAGCTCAGGATTGTTTTCATTTTTATGCAAGCTTTAAAACAAAACAAAACTATGCTTGGGATAGATTTTAATTTTTTACACAAGCTTAAAAACTAAACAAAACTATTCTTGGACCTGGTTTCATTTTTACACAAGCTTGAACTAGAGGAAACTATGCTTGGACTTCCCAATGCATAACACATGGATGGTGGGTACTTAGCCCCCATCTTAAGAAACTAGCAGCTTAACTTCAGCATGAAGTCCAGAGGCTGAGGAAAATTCCCCCCAAGCTTCATTTCATCCAACGAAAAAGGCGGAGGAAAAGAAGCTTCAAATACTAGATGAAGGACTTGACTCAAACAGAGAGGGGGAAAACTATTTCATTTTTTAATGAGCTTGAGATAGAAACAAGAACTATGCTCATAACCTCTATTTCATTTTTTAATGAGGTTTCTATAGATATGCGAAAACTATCCTCAAGTGGTTTCATTTTTTAACGAGCTTGAAATTAGAAAACTATGCTCAAAGACCTATGTTTCATTTTTTAACGAGGTTGCCTTAGAGACGCAAAAAACTATTCTCATAACCTCTATTCTTGATCATGGATTCCAAGAGGACAATGCTATGGAATGACACCATGTCAAGGGACAAAAGTCAGTCATGGCTTCCAAGAGGTCTTCACTGGAAGGAAGAAACACACTCTGGAAGGACAACATGTTGAGGGTCGCGACGGGAGTAAAGAGATCAGGCTCTAACAACCCTATCGAAGAGATCACCATGTCAACTACTGGATCTAAGTCATCAGAATTTGAAGCCATGGATGACAATGCCACATAATTTACTTGTGGCGGGGGTGATACCATTTGCATATAAGAACCATTCAAGGAGGCAATCCAGGCAGAGTCAATGAATGAAAGTTGATCAATAGTCACAACTTGTCCATCGTGAGGGAAATATGTCACATGAAAAAGAGTAGACACAATAGCTTTCATGGCATAGACATAATCTCTCCCAAGGAGTAAAGAAAAATCCAAGGGGTCTTGGATGACCATAACATCAATAAAGATAGTTTTCCCTCCCAAAGTTATAGGAAACTGAGGAAGGGTCCCTAAAGGTTGACTGGTTCTTCTGTTAAAAGATAACAGATTCTGTGTAACCGGTGCAAGCGGAGGACAACCCAAATCTTTCCAAGAAAAAGAGGACAAAATACTAATGGACGCACGTTCATCTATCAACGTTTGAGGAACATCCCGACCACAAACCTGTACTGTAATCTGGAAAGGAATGTGAGAGGGAAGACAAGGTCTAGTTAGCACACCCCAATCAAAAAGGATGGCCTCATTACTTGGAGGGGGTTTCATGGGAGAAGGAGGAATACCCCCTGACATGGTAGAGTCTGTATCAACTTGAAAAACATGGGTAGTATCGGGTTTACTCTCTAGCGGGAGAGTAGGATCGACCAATGGAGAGATCAGATCAACCACTTGGGTTTCATTCTCTAAGGGGAGAATGGGGTCGATAGGTGGAAACAGATCGACCGCTTGGGTTTCACTCTCTAACGGGAGAGTGAGGTTGACCGAGGATGGGATCGGACCAACCACTTGATCTACTGGTTCATCCAAAGACGTGACCAGATTGACCACTTGATCAACCGGACTTACTGACAGGGGAACCAGATTGATCATTCCATCAACTATAGGTGGGTTGAGAGAAATCTTGTGATAAGAAGTGGGAAGTTGAGGCTGTGAAACAGTCATGTCTTCCAGTAATTTTGAGGCTTCTTCCATATGAGGACAAATATGAGTTAGATGACTCCTTTTGCATAACATACCTAGGAACTTGGCTCTACTTTTCTTCTTCCCAACCGTATCATGACTGGTTGATGGGGGTTCTTTAGCATGTTGTTCAGAGGCTGATGACATGGGTTGGTCAGGGTGTGTAGACCATACTTCTATAACCTTGGATAGACCAGGGAAATCCTTAAGAATATGGCTACCCTTACAAAGCCTGCAAGGGTACTTGGGCTTACGGGTTGGTTGGGTGATCTTGACATCATCAACACTCCCAGCACAATTAACAGTAACTGGTTGTGTTCCAACATGTTGGACAACGGTTGGAGTTTTTGACCCTCGCTTATATTTCTTCTTCTTAATCTTTCTTTTCTTATTCTTATTCACCAGGTTACTAGCTTCAAAACTTTCACCTAATGAAGAAGATGAAACAGAAGGCGATAGTGCAAGTGAAGAAGGTGAAGAATACCTTACTGGTGAAGAAGGTGAAGGATCAACATGAGGTTGATGTTCTTGGGGGGAAGTGCTTACGACCGAAGCACTTACTGCATTTGGGATTACCTAAGTGGAAAACAACCATATCGGTAATCCAATTGTGAGACCTGGAAGGATCAAAGTAGCGATGTGAGGAGGACCAATGTTTCCATAAGAAGGAAAAACATAAGGTTCCCCTGGAGCAGGGGTTCCTTCATTGGTCATTCCGGGAACTGACGCCATTAAATAAATATCCAACCTAGAGTCTACTAGGGAAAACAAACAGCACACGCTAAAAATCTAGTAAGAAAGCAAGCAAACAAAACCTTCTCACAATAAACGCACTAGTTGGTGATGAAATCCAACGTCGTGGGAACAATGTAAGAAGGGGCTAAGATAGAGTGGGTGGAAAAGTTACATTGATGACCTGCTTAATGGACTTACACCCTGGTGCAAGATCCCACACATAATCGTGGGTATACACTCCAAGGAGCCTAATTGAGTTTGGCCAATGTCGATTCCAGGTACCATGAAGACTTGCCCCTCCACAGTCACCTTGTGCAAAGACCCTAAAGAGATAGGCCACTAGGGTTACCAATCACTACAGTGATTCCTTGGGAAACAATCGACAGTCCGATCCACGTGCAAGGGCAGGGTATCTAGCCCAAAATCAACTTGAAAGGCTTCCACTCATCATTGTGGGTATACCTCTCAAGCGACCCCCATAATACATGTAATCTCTACACCAAGACCAACAAAGCAGGGTGAGTAACTCTGCTAGTCTCAATGCGAACTCGTGATTGACCCTTGTGTTAAAAGGGCTTCCCAGGACAAAATTTAATAAGTGGATTTAATCGCTCCCTAACTCAAGATTCTATGTTTGTTTGCGACTTTGGAAAGTTATCTTTCGCACCTATTCTAAATCCCTACAACTAATCTAATGTAGGTTTGCTACCAGAAAATATAAAAAATGTCTAATCAATTTTTATAAGCGCTTTATTTTATGGTTGTTGTTACTCAAGAGGAAAATGGCATGGACAATATGGTGTTTTGACTGACTCAAAAATTATGCAAAGATATGAAGATGCAATCTTTTCATTTTGATGAAAGCTATGCTACGAGAAGGAGAAAACATTTATCATTCGCATATGCACGATGTCCCAAAATATATTAAACTCATCAATATCAAGATTCTCAAGAAATGAGAAAAAGGTACTGAACACCAATGCATGATTCATGCCCCCCCGGCCATGAGGGGGAATTTTTTTTATAATTTAAGATCAAAAAACACCAAGAATCATGTAATTTCGCTACTTGAAATGCAAGGATGCCCCCAATCTAATATAAAGCAAGAAATTAAATCTTTTTGTTTCAAAATTTTCACTAAAAGCAATAATGAATTTTGTTAAAACAAAGAAACCCAAACTAGTCTTTTCAATTGCATGAAAAATATGATCTTTCAATCAATAAGAAAATGAGAAAAGACCAAGAAAACTTAACTTTCATCCAATCACTGGTTCTTAACTAATCAAAAACACTCAGAATCTGAAGTCAGAGAGAATGGTTTTGCCAAGAAAAGTCAAGAAAAGAAAGTCAAGACACAAATGACAAGAAAAGCCTTGAAATCCTAAGATTGTTCATGCACACAAATGAAGACAAGAAAGATATCAATCAATGGTCCAAGAAACTCTTATGAGGCAATCAAATTGATCTAGGCAATTACAAATACCAAAACTCAAATCCAAATTTTTGAAAAATTGAGTTCACAGGCAGGCAATATTACACGGTGCGAGAATAATTGATTCTCGTAGGTGACCCTTGAGCGGGATGCGAGAACCTCACACTGAAACCTAAAGGCAGAGTGAGAACTCTACATATTCTCGTTGGATGCAATGAAATACAATGCGAGAATGTCTGAACATAAGCAAAAATTTGGAAAATGAAGAAAAAATTAAAATGGCCTCTGGACCCAGAGGGTCTATCAGGATATCCTAAAGACTCAGAGATTGATAGGACAGGAGAAAAGTGAAACCAAAGAAAATGGCCACAGAAAAATATCAAAATCCACAAATAAAATGGGATTGTTCCCCAGTGGATTCGCCAATTTTGTTATCGGATAAATATGTAAGTGCGGACACAAACCGATCTCCCTAGATCCACCTGGATCTAGAACAAAGCAAGACAAAACATGACTCTTTCCCTAGATTTCAACCATTAAATTAAAAAGGAGGCAAGAACAAATGACGTACCTTATGATCTCTTCCTATGGTATTTGTTGCTCTCACTTCACTCCAGTGCTCTCGTGCAGTGAAGACCAAGACAAGACAAACCAACCAAAGTGAAGAAAGCATAATCTATTCAACACTCAATCTATGTATATGATCAAGGAATTATACAATAAAGTGGAAATAGATTTATGGGAAAGGGACATATTACTATATCATATTAATGGAAAGTAAAGATTACAACCTGAGCCTTGATGTCGCAAACTTCCTTTCGATGGCCCTTGGCTCTGACACACACACTTTCTCACTTGCATGAAGAAGATCAACTCTTTTGGATAACCTTGTTGGAGTCTCCAAGCTGATGTAGCTTCAGTCCTTCACACAATTCTTTCACCAATTCTCCAATGAATATTGCTTAACCTTTTCCATGAGAATTTACTCAATATATAGGAGAGAATGAATTAGTTACTTGGATAAGAATGATCCTAAAATATCAGGGAATCCAGTGCTAAGATAACCATTCGAATGCCATCTCATCCTTCTAGAAGATTGCCTTCTAGAAGCATCGCGAATTCATCTTTTTCCTTGCTTTAGAAAGAGTTTGCACCCTAGCAGTTCAACACAGTGTGAACTTCTCGCACCTTGGCTTAAGGCAGCCTGCGAAAATCATGCATTCTCGCAGGCAAATATACTAGCAGCCTGCGAACAGTCTTCAAAAATGATTTTTCTGGAAGAGATGAAAATAACTTTTTCTTAGGAGAAAGTTCTTATGAAGAGCATGAGTACACCATCATCAATACATCATCATGATGACCAAAATCATGGGTAACAAGAGGCTTTGGAGTGTTTCTAGATAAAGGCCCCAAAGTCAAAACCCTAGGGGAGAGAGGCTCACCTTGGTTTAGGTAAACTAGGCATTTGTGCTCTCTCCTCCTTCCTTAACTCAATGGAAAAAATGGTTAGTTGAAGGATGAGGCATAAAACCAAGACTAAAGGGTTTGATGAAGCAAGGTGTTTCTACAGCAAGGCCTTTTCAGTAAACCTTAAATAAAATGGGCACTAAGTGTAGTAGACCTAGGCTTAAGGTGTCTCTCTCTTCTTAGCTTACAGGAAGTATGGTTAGCAATAAGTGAAGAGGGGAAGGGAGTGTAGAAATGGCTAGGCTCTCTCCTTCTTCAAATGGATGAAAAAATTCTCTCAGTGGGGACATGAGACAAGGACCTACTTGTGTGCTTGTCACCTAGAGTTTTATTCAGAAAAATCATAAACATATGCAAGAAATTAAACTACAACCATTCATTCAAGAAGTTTTGCAGAAAAATACTTACAATTCACCAAGAAGAAGCAATGCAAACCCTAGTTGTAACACATTCCATTAAGAGAAAAGACAAAATATGCCAAAATATTCCTCCTTCAACAAGTGTGCATCACTAAATCATCCAATAACCCAAGATATGGCACAAATCTCAGACCTCCTTATGGAGTTAGTGAGTTGTCTTAAAATGAAGGTGAAAATCCTTCATTTATACCATTCCATGACCTAATTTTACATTTTAGGTCATGTAAAAAGGCCGACAAGGCCAAAATACTAAAATCATATTGTTTTACATTAAATTGTCAAATTAAAACCCTAATCAAGATGAAAAGAGACATGAAGCCCCTCCAAAGGAGACGTTGGCCCCTTTTAGGGAAAATGGAGCATCCTAGAGAAAAACGTTATCCCTCCTTGGGATCCTCCATCATACCACATGTGCCAATATTGCCCAGTCTACCTCCCAAGATGTCCAATAGGTTGGATGATGTCATGGTCATCAAGGGTGACATCCCAGGCCTCCCAAGGCCAACGTTCCACTGAAAGAGCGTCAATCCTCCTAGGTCAAGCTCTGCCAAAGTGCCTCGGGTGGAACATCCTCTTATTCTCTGGTACAAAGTCCCTGATCCATCTCTATCATGTCTTTGCCCCAAAATGGGGTCTCAGCATCCACCTGATATTCTCTTTATCCCCATTGAGGTCTGAACTTATCATCTCCCCATGTGTGCCGATACAAACTGGTACCTGTTCATCGAGCATGGTCCTGCACATCAAACACTACACCCTCCATGGGCTCATCAGTCACATGTATCATAGAAATGTCAATCACATCTCATCATCAATATTATTAAACATGTGCATAAAATCCCTAATACATTAGTTAACATCTCAAAGACGTTACACAAACCTACAATACAAGTCTGGAGAAAAGGACAAGGTGTCCTATTGGGCTAGTGTCCATGGAAGAAGGAAAGTTCCTGGAAGAGACCTCATCAAAGCCATGTAAGTGGGTGATGTGGTCAGGGGATGTCCAAACATGTGGGTGCAGTGAGGGCCAAGGATGCAAAAATGTTACCTGTGGGTGCCTTTGTAGAAGTTGAGTTGTTCCTGTCATGGATGCATTTTTTCCAAGCCCATTAACCCAACAAATCATCCAATTTGAACCATGCATCGAAACAAAAAACCCTTAATTTCCAAGAGCGCCACCCACATCATGTATCACCATTTCCAACTATACAGTCATTCATGCCAACTATGTTTCTATATAACTTCAATAAATCGTATGGCTATCATATGTTAGCTAGGATTTACCACGATCCTTTTAATGCATATAGTGTAGCATGTTAGTATAGAATAGTTTCTTCCCTTTTCATTTTTGTTCCCATTGCTTAATATCCTTTTAAATTTCCTTTATTTGTTGTTACTAACATACATCTGTTGTAGGTGTCACAAGTAATAGATCCCATAACAGATAGTAATGGTAACCATGAATAACATAGGTCGTTGTAACATAAAAATTGAGCCTCAAGAAGCAAAAGAACACATATAATACGCCTGATCCATCATCCAATAAAAAAAAGATGTCATCAACCATGTAAGAAGTGTCAAACAACATCACAAACATCAAATATGAACCAAATATGATATCCAATCTACAAGGGGGTCCCACCTACTACTATTATTTATTTTTTATAATAATAGGCCTTAGCAACACTTTGTGGGAAAACTTCGTTGCGATTTTAATCATCAACACCTACCTCGAGGTCCATTCAAGAATTATTTTTCAGTTGTGTTGTATGAATTTGTTGTATCTACTGCAAACTTTTTGATAAATCTGACAACAATGTTTTCTAACCAGAAAACTATTGCATGCGTAAATGTATTATCAACTCGTTGTAGTTGCGCGATCTCTTCAGGATTCCATTCTAGCTATCTAATTCAATTTTTAGGACGTTTTTCTTTCAATCTTTTGATCCACTATTGCAATATGTGTGGGAACTCATAGAAAAATACTTCATGCAAGTCGGTGAATACATACTTGTCCAGATATTTGCACGGTGTTATCTTTGGGTTTATGTAATCTTTCTACGCAAACTCTAGCTCCTTTTTCTTCAACCATATTTCTATCTCTACGTTTGTGGGTTCCACAGTCTCAACTTCCCATTTTAGGTTTGCATTATTTTTCCTTCTTGTTGTCTAATCCCATATGCTTTTAACACTTCTTTCGTAGATCTCATATGTTCAATCCCATTTCCTTCCACTGAGCTGGAAATGGAACCATTTGTTGGTTTTTCCCTTTATCTATCTACTCTTATTGGTATCGAGGGATTTTGATTCTAATTCTCATTGACCATTACAGATTGACCCTGGTTTGGAACTAATAATCTTCCCAAAAAAATCCCTTAAAGACTATCAGCCCCTCTGGTAACCCAGAAGGAAACACAATACACGAAGTGCACAGCGTAGTCTCACCCAATATAGCTCTATGGGTGGTTGCAATACTTAGGTTTTTGCAGCCTGCGATTGAGCGAGATATGTTCATGTAATTTGTAACCTTTATTCAGTCTGTTAACATCTAGTTATACTATTCATTCTATGCATGCATGTAAAATACCAGATCTACTAGTTACTCCATTCATTCAACATTCATCAACTAATTAGATAAAAATAAATATGCATTCAATCACATAACACAGTGTTACCGTGGTTCACCCTGTTATCACCTAATGTTGTAGGGGAGGTGTTTTCCTAACAAATTCCCCCCCCTTTGGCAAAAAGATGACAAAAGTGGGTTGAAAACCTAGTTGTCCTAAGTTTTATGAGTGGGAACATTTGATTTAAAATATGCATGGATCTTGGCGTCCATGATTCGTGCGCTCAGATCTACAGAGGAGGTCCAATTCCAGACCCCCCTT
>JZKD02S2027768.1:399130-422618 GCA_000966675.3 Picea glauca
GGTGTCACGAAAGTCTGAATGGTTGGGATTAAAGCACCCAGATCTGCGGCTGAGGTCCAATTCCAGACCCCCTTGCCTTTCTACCTTTAATGAGGAGGGGGGGGTCCAATATGGGAGGATCTGTGTGGGTCCCCCTCAATATCTTATTGCTTTCTCCCCCTTGTGACAAGTGTCCCCACTATGCCTCCCCTATCCCCCTGTCATATCTCTCACTTCCCTACTACCCTTCACCACTGCACACCTATCCTCCACTATCCCAGGTGTCATGCCCCCATTCCCTTCGTCCTTATTATTTATTGACACCCATGCACCCATGCGCCATGTCACTTCCACCTGTGTCCTATCCATATTCTTGTGGCACTCCTCGTCTGGTGTCATAGCCTTCAATTCTCCACCACCTAGTGCTTCCACCTCATCACCCCTTGTCTTGCCTCCACATTGCCAGTGCCATCACCTTCCTTGACAGATCCTTGCCCACATTTGTAGGTCGGGACGCCTCGTAGCATTCTAGCAAAGTAATAGCGGCCAAGGGGCCGCCACGTTGTCCAAGCACAGAATTGACCAGGCCATACCTAATCCTGAGAAAGAATTTATTAAGGTGGTTGACGGTGGTTGAACATCATCTCCTTCCATAAATAGAAGGACAAAAAGAGACAAAGCATAGAATATGATTTTCAGTCAAGCCTGACAAAGACTGCGTCTGACAGTCGCCTGCATGGGCAGTCTGCTCGACGTATTCATGTGAAGCCTGAAAGGGAAGCTCATCAACGTAAAGACTTGAATGTATGATATGATTAGCTTCAGATAGTCCGCCCCAGTCTAAGTATATATAGGCATTTTTTTCCATTTTTGTTAGTGTCGATGGTTGATCTAGGCTCCCGATTGTAAAGTTTTGATGAAGCATTGGTTTCCTGGTTATGAATTTGTATTTGAGACTTCTTGTTTAATGAAAGTCAGCTTCTTTCCATCTCTATAAACACTGTATTAAGACACTCAGAATTGGAGGATCCAGTCGAGGGGCGTGATGTTGTAGGATGATTTATGTTGGATCACTGCAACATTTCCACCTATTTTAGTTAGTTTCATGTGTTACCTTTCCCTCGGACACTGAATATCTTAGAATTGGAGGATCCATTCAAGCTGTTGCGGTAGTATTGTGATGCTCAAAATTGGAGGATCCAGTCGAGCCATCACTCTGTTGTTGCATCTTTGTCAGTTTGACATATTTCAGTGTTTTGTTTTTATTCCTCGAGTTGCTGGAAGGATGGATGCCCATAGTAGTCTCATTCACCTTCTCGTCAAGTCTTCCATCTGCTCACCTTAAATTCAACTTACTGACGGAAGTTAGATCAAGACCTCACCTGTTCATGCATGCCTGGCCCAGTTTTCTGAGTTAAAATGATATTTGCCTAGGTCTACATCCATTCGACCACCTTTTCATAAACAAATCATGACATAAACTAATGGGTATCAGGATTACTCCTACCGCAATCCAGGAGTGACTTATGGTGCTAACATTTCTGGCATCGTTGTCAGGGATGAATTTGAATATTTTCCTCGGGATTGAACGACATTGAGCCTCTGATTCTGAAGGTGCATCAGGCATCAGATCCCTCCAAGATTTCTATTGTGCACCTGGCGACTCCATTATCGTGACTTCATTGATGTGAACCCACAGGCGACTCCATTGTTTCAACCATGGCTTCTAGTGGTAAACATACAAGGTCTACTCCACAACTTCCTTTAGCGACAGCTGAAGATGACCCAGAGAAGATCATCAGAAAGGGAAATTCCTTTGGAGGAGGTACTTCTACTACTAAACCAAACATTTCTGAAGATTTTCATTATCCTATAGAAACTCCAACCCCTGCATCTCATTCTATTTCATTGCCTTCTATTGGATTTTCCTGAAGTTTGAAGTTTGGGAGTGTTTCTGCTGAGTTTTCTCCTCTTGGTCTTGGATTGGAGGGATAAATCCTTGTCACTCCCCTTTCTCCTGAGGTTGTACCCTGGTTCATACCTAGCACCTCAGAATATTTTCCTACCTCAAGTTTTACCACCCCTCCTCATATTACTACTCCTACTGAAGAAAGGTAAACTTATGTCCCTTTAATCCCTAAAGATCCTTCTCCAAATTCCCTGCAGTTTCCCTTTCCTCATGTAACCTCATTTCAAGTTTATCCTGGTCAAACCCATTCTCCTCCACCTCTTATCCCTATGGCGGGTGCTAATCCCCCTGTAAAAAAAATGGATGCCATAGTGGCTACCAGGTATTCCCCCTTAATCCTACCTCAGCCCATGAATCCTCTCCTTGTTGGAGACTACTTGAAGTATATTCCTAAATTCACTAGAGAGGAGGACATAACTGTTGAAGAGTAGATCGCTACCTTCTACAGTTATACAGACAACCTGAACATTGAAAATGAAGATCTCTGGATGAGATTCTTCATCCAGAGCCTTGATGGTGAGGTTAGGAAATGGTTTAGGGGACTGAACCTCAGATCTATTGCTAGGATTGAATATCTAGATAATTCCTTCTTGAGACAGTGGGGAGATAAAAAAAGATTTCATGTATTAAATGAAAGAGTTTGGATCCTTGAAAAAAAAGGAAGGAGAGTCTATCTCTGACTTCTCCAAAAGAATCAATAAAATGTATAATAAGATCCCTGCTGAGATCAAGCCATCTGAAGCCTCTGCCAAAATCTCTTATGCTAATACATTTGACACTAACTTCTGCCTCCTGTTGAGAGAGAGAGAAGAGTTATTTCCTTAGCTCAGATGCAAGATGCAGCCATAGAAGTAGAATCTAATGTGTTGGCAGTTGACAGACTCAGAAATAAGGTTGTTACAAATAGAAGAAAGGGAAGATCAAAAGCCTCAACCTCTGACGCCTCTGTGCCTCACCCTCAAGTGGATGAATTGAACAAGATGGTGAAATCTCTTTCTATAGAGATGGAGAAGATGAAATTTGAAGGGAAGCAAACATACATAGATCCTCAAACAATGGAAAATAGAGGCATCTTTAGGAGGCTTGACAACAATGTCCCCCAGATTATGCCAAGGGAAAAAAGGAACGGAGATAGATATGATCAGAGGATTCAAACCCCTCTCCAAAATAACCTGGTTGATAATGAGGAGAGGGAAGAATAAGATCTTGACCCCAAAATCCATTGTTTTGGAGACCACCGCCCCCCCCGTCTTTTCCTCATCTGACTCAATCAGCATACGAGGAGTCTCTCATGAACAGTCAACTCAATGAGCTTACCAAGGGAGACAAGGCTAGAATTATCCATAGCAGATACAACCTCAGATCCAAGAAGAAGACGGGAACGCACAATGTTCCTGAGAAGCCTACCCGAGTAGAGAAGACTACCAACACTATTGCAGACAGTAGAAAGGGTAAGAAACTCCAAGCCCCCTCTCTAGTAGTCCAAGCTCCTTTTCTTGAAGTAAAAGAAATCCCAAAGCCCCCCTCCTCTTTTAATTTTGAGCATGAAATTCAGAAAATCAGGATCCATGTACCCCTCTTTAAGCTGGTCAAACATGAAGATTTTAAAAATATCCTCTCCAAGATATTGCAGTCAAAACCCTCATACCCTCCTACAGACTCAATCAATTTGCAAGATGAAAAGCCTACAGTAATCCTAGGTCCTATGGTAGAAGACAGAGATGATTCATCCCCTCCCTTCTACACATCCCTAAACATACATGACAAGATGTTTCATAACTATTTGATGGACTTGGGGACCTCCCATAATATCATGCTTAAAATTGTCATGGAAGAACTTGGGTTGGAGGTCACAAAATCTTACCATGACTTGTGTTCTTTTGATTCTAGAAGAGTCCAATGTCTAGGAGTCATCAAAGATCTGGTGGTGAATTTGTTCTAGCTACCCATGAAGAGTGTGGTCATGGAAATTGTAGTGGCTGATGTTCCCCCCAAGTTTGGCATGCTATTGTCAAGATCTTGGATTAAAAAACTTGGAGGAACATTAAAGATGGACCTTACATATGCCACCATTCCAGTCTCTGGGGGGAACATAGAAGGTTGTACAGAGAAGCTCATCTAGCCTACATTGTTAGTGATGAAGAAGACCCCACAAATAATCCCATATTTTCCCTTGCTACCGATTTGTATCTAGCTTGTTGCAACTCACCAACATCCCAGAAGCTCCTCTTCAAATCAGAAAGCAGCTAATTCTCCTCCATGAAGTCTCTCCCTCAATTACTTCCATTTGGAAAATATTCTTTGATGGGGCCTCCTCTAAAGAGGGTGTTGGTGTTGGGATAGTGTATGTTTCCCTTGCTTAGGAAACTATCCAACTATCATACAAATTAGAGTTTGAAGCTACCAATAATGTGGCAGAGTACGAAGCTCTTGTGTTGGGTTTGAGGGATGAAAAGGATATGGGGATTAAAGAGATCACTATGTTTGGAGATGTTGAGTTTATTATCCAGCAAATCAAAATGTTTACCAGGCCAAACACCCTCGGTTTAGGAGCTACAAAAATGAAGCCTGGGACCTCATTGACAATTTTTTTCTAGCCTTCAATATATCATTTATTCCAAGAGGAGAAAACTTTGTGGTTGATTCCCTGGCTAGTTTAGCTAGAAATTTTAGATTCCCTCTACCACCTAAGCTCAGATATCATATAGAAGTAAAATATATGCCCTCCATACCTGACAATTTCAATCATTGGAAGGTGTTTGAAGATGATCTTGAGATCAAAAGGTTCCTGGAGACTGTTGAATAATTTTCAACATTGCACATTGATCAAGACTCTGCCTCTGAAGATGACTCTCAGGCAGATATTTTTCTCAACAAAATTGTTGATCATCACATTGTTTAATTGCCTAGCAATCACATCCCAAAGGGACTGGTTCCTTTGGAAAGACTATTTGACAGCAATGATGTAGCAATAAAGGACCAAATCTCAAAAGATAAGGCTGATACAACTGAGTGTAACATTGGCATGGAGAGGGAATCGAAGCTTTTCAAATTGTCAAGCAGCCTGACAAGAGAACAGAGGGATAAATATGTTGGATTGTTGATGGTGTTTGTTGATATGTTCACATGGACGTATGAAGACCTCAAGACTTATGACACAGTCGTGATTGAGCATAAGATCCCACTGAAATAGGAGGCCAAGCCATTCAGGAAGAAGTTAAGACAGATTAATCCCATGTTGTTGCCTGTCATGGAAAGAGAAGTGAAGAAGTTGTTGGATGCCCAAATAATTGTCCCTTTGAGATATTCTGAATGGGTGGCCAATTTGGTCCCAGTGAGGAAGAAAAGTGGAGAAATCAGACTCTGTGTTGATTTCAGAAACATGAATAGAAGCTCAAGGAAGGACAATTACCCCTTACCAAATATGGAACACATATTGCAGAGGGTAACTGGTGCATCCAGAATTTCAATGATTGATGGATTTTCGAGCTACAATCAGATATCAGTTCTCCCTGAGAACAGAGAAAAGACAACTTTCACCACTCCTTGGGGCACATTTATGTATGCGAAAATGACCTTTGGATTGATGAATGCATGGGAAACGTTTTAGCGAGCCATGGACATAGATTTCATTGGGGAGAGGGACCAATTTGCGGTGATCTATCTAGATGACATAACAGTCTTTTCCAGATATGATAAAGAACATTGTTGTCATCTGAGGAAGGTCTTTCTAAAATGTAGGAGGTTTGTTCTTTCACTCAATCCAAAGAAGTCCCTATTTGATATGAAGGAGGGAAAATTGTTGGGTCACATAGTATCAGCTGAGGGAGTCAAGATTGATCTCAGCAGAGTGGAGTAAATTCAAACCCTACCACTATCTAGGTCTAGGAAGTAAGTCCAATCTTTTATGGGCAAGATTAACTTTCTGAGGTTTGTTTCCAATTTTGCTGAAATGGTGAAACTCATAATAGCCATGCTCAGGAAAGGCCATGAAGTAAAGTGGGTTGTCGAGTCCAAAAATTATTTTGAACAGATCAAGAAAGCATTGACTGAGGCACTTGTGCTCATCAGTCTTGATTACTCAAAGGATTTTCTGATTTTTTCTTTTGCTTCATTTGACACAGTGGCAGTTTTTTTACTACAAAAGAATGCAGAATAACTAGTGCAGCCCATTTCATTTTTCAACAGGGCATTAAGAGATGTGGAGGTCAAATATGACATCATGGAGAAGCAATCATATGACTTAGTGAAAGCTCTCAAATATTTCAAAGTTTATGTTCTGCATTCCAAAATTATTTCATATGTCCCTTCATCTTCTATGAACGACATTCTTATTCAGTCGAACATAGATGGGAGAAGGAGCAAGTGGATTGCCAAGATCCTTGACTTCGATCTGGAAATAAAACCCACCAAGTTAGTTAAAGGGAAAGGTTTAGCCAAGCTATTGGTTGAATCCAATTATAAGGTATTGGGGGTTAATTTCATCAACATTTGCTTAGAAGTTCAACAGGTTGAGTTGTCTGATGGTAGTCTGCAGGGCAGTTTACCATTAGTAGAATGCACCTGGTATGAAGACATTATATATTTTCTGCAAGAATGAAAGCCTCCTGATGGAATGGGGAAGATCAAGGCAAGATCTTTAAAGCTCAAAGTAGTTAGATATTTCCTTATTGACCATATCTTGTATTGGAGAGACCCTATAGGAGTGCTTCTAATATGTCTAGACCCACAGGAGGCCCAAGAGATTATGTCTAAGTTTCATGACAACCTATGTGGGGGGACCCATTTCTGGAAAACCATAGGCTGCAAAATTCTCAAGGATGGGTACTACTGGCCCACTTTATTCACTAATGTCTACAAAAAATTCAAAGCCTACATCAAACACCAAAAGTTCTCAAGAAAGCAATAACTCAAATCCCTGCCACTAAATCCTGTCATAGCTTCAACACCCTTTCATCAATGGGGGTTGGACTTCATTGGAGAGATTCATCCTCCTTCAAGTGGTCAACATAGGTGGATCTTAACTGCAAAATATTATTTCACCAAATGGATAGAATTTATCCCCACCATGAGTGCTTCACACAAAGTTATCATCAGCTTCCTGGAAGATATCATAGCAAGGTTTGGCTGCCCAAACAAAATTATCACTAATAACATTGCATCTTTCAAGTCTGAGCCCCTGGTCAGATTCTGTGAGCAATTTGAGATTTCGCTAATTCACTCCACTCCCTATTATCCTCAAGGTAATGGACTAGAAGAGTCTTCTAATAAGAGTATAATCAAGCACATCAAAATATTGTTAGAAGACAATAAGAAGGCATGGGATTCAAAACTCAAATTCACTCTATGGGTCGATCGAGTGACAACCAAAAGGTCCTTGGGTACTTCCCCTTTCCAACTTGTTTATGGGACAAAAGTTGTATTTCCCATTCAGCTGGCTCGACCTGCAGCAAAATTCTTTCAGGATTATGAGGGAGAGCCAGATGATATGGTCAAAAGAATTCATCAACTGGTGGAAGTGCAGCAGACTAAAGAGTAGGTAATGGACAAAGCTCACAATCATCAGCAGAAGATCAAGAAGACCTTTGACAAGAAGGTCAGAAAAGAATATTTCCAACTGGGAGATCTAGTGCTTAAGTGGGATGCACCCAGGTAAGATAGAGGGAAACACAACAAGTTCAACGCCCTCTGTATTAGGCCCTTCAAGATCTTTGAAGTATTCTTGAACAACACCTACAGGTTGCAGGATTTGGAGGGCAAAAAAGTTTTTAATGGCCATTTCCTGAAGAATTATTTTGTTTGAGCCATGAGTGGCTCTTTAGTTTTTTGTAAATATGTTTTCCTGCTTGTTTTTGACTTAATAAATGACTCCATAGCTCAACAGTAAGGCACTGAAGTTGCAGTAAAGTTCTTGGCAACTCGCAGGGAGCGTGCCATCCCCCATGGAGCCTGATGTTATCGCCTAATGTTGTAGGGGAGGTGTTTTCCTAACAAATGCCCCCCCTTTGGCGAAAGGATGAAAAAAGTGGGTTGAAAACCCACTTTTACTAAGCTTTATGAGCAGGCACATTTGATTTAAAATATGCGTGGATCTGGGTGGCCATGATTCACACGCTCAGATCTATGGACGAGGTCCAATTCCATACCCCCCTTTCCATTTTTCCTTTAATGCAGGGGGGTTCTGATATGGTGCCATGCAAGTCTGAATGGTTATGATTAAAGAACTCGGATCTATGGCTGAGTTCCAATTTTGGACCCCCCTTGCCTTTATGCCTTTAATGAAAAGGAGGGGGTGTAATATGGGTGGCTCCATGTGGGTCCCCCTCATTCTCTTACCACCTTCGCCCCCTTGTGACAAATGTCCCCATTCTGCCTCACCTATCCCCCTGTCACATATCCCACTTCCCCACTACCCTTCACCACCTCACACATGTCCTCCACTATCCTAGGTGTGATGCCCCCATTCCCTTCATCCTTCTTATTTCCCAACACCCATGCCCCCGTGCTCCATGTAACTTCCACCTATGCCCTATCCATATTCCCATGGCACTCTTCGTCTGGTTTCATAGCCCCTGATTCTCTGCCACCTGGTGCTTTTGCCTCAACACCCCTCATATTGCCTCAACATTATTGGCGCCATCGCCTTCAGCATCAAATCTTCACCCACGTTTGAAGGTCAGGGCTCCTCATAGCAGTCTAGTGAAGTACCAGCGTCCAAGGAAAGGCCTCCACGTTGTTCAAGCACAGAATTGAACGGGCCATACCTAATCCTGAGAAAGAAGTTATTAAGGTGGTTTACGGTGGTTGAACGTTGTCTCCTTCCATAAATAAAAGGACAGAAAGAGACAAATCACAGAAGATGATTATCATTCCATCCTGACTAAGATTGCGTCTGAAAGTCGACTGCATGGGCAGTCTTCCCAACGTCTGCATGTGCAACATGACAAGGAATCTCATCAACGTAAAGCCTTGACTGCATGATATGATCAGCTTCAGACAGTCTGAGCCAGTCTAAGAATATATATAGGCATTTTTTCCATTTTTGTTAGTGTCGATGGTTGACCTAGGCTCTCAATTGTAAACTTTTGATGAAGCATTGGTTTCCTGGTTATACATTTGTATTTGAGACTTCATGTTTAATGAAATTCATCTTCTTTCCATATTTATAAACACTCTATTAAGACACTAAGAATTGGAGGATCCAGTCGAGGGGCATGATGTTGTAGGATGATGTATGTTGGATCACTGCAACATTTCCACTAGTTTTAGTTTGTTTCCTATGTTACCTTTCCCTCTGACATTGAATAGCTTGGAATTGGAGGATCCAGTCAAGTTGTTATGATAGTATTGCGATGCTCAGAATTGGAGGATCTAGTCGAGCCATCACTCTGTTGTTGTATCTTTGTCAGTTTGACATATTTCCATGTCTTGTTTTTATTCCCCGAGTTGTTGGAAGGTCGAATTTCCATAGAAGTCTCATTCACCTTCTCATCAAGTCTTCCATCTGCTCACCTTAAATTCAACTTACTGATGGAAGTTAGATCAGGACCTCACCTATTCGTGCATGCCTGGCCCAGTTTTCTGAGTTAAAACGATATTCTCCTAGGTCTGCATCCATTCGAACACCTTTTCATAAACAAATCATGACATAAATTGATGGGTATCAGGCTTACTCCTGCCGCAATCTAGGGGTGACTTCTGGAGAAAACACACCCCCTCCTGGGATATGTCCACAATGATCTGGATCTCAAGATTTTATTATAGTTTAGAAATATATCACGTTGTGCATCGTTACAGTATTAGTTTCTCCTCTCTCCCATAGGCTCATCAATCCCTGCGAGGCTAACTAGATTGCACTAGGCTCCGTATCCTATGATCTAACCCTTGGCATCACATCTCTCATGCCTTCTCTAGCTCACCATCTTAATGACTTATACAGTCCTTACAATACTCTTCCTCTTTGTCCCTCTCTGTGTCTCATCTATCTCTATCTCTTTATATCTCGTCTCTCTATGTATGTCTTTCTCTCCTCCTCCTAAGTCCCACTTATTTATATCTTTTCCTCACTAGCCATTATAATGTATTACAAAAACCCTAACCCAGGCATCGTTGGGTCTTCCATGCATGCGCGCGTGTTGTTTTTCCTTCCGGCTGTCTTTTTCCTCTTGCATGTTTTTCTTCCAAAAATAGCCTTTCTTCCTCATTCGGCCTACATCCAAACAGGGAGGAACAATGTGTGTTATTGTTAGAAATCTTGAATCTCGGAGTTTCGAAGTGTCGTAGTTCCCGCCATTCAAGGTTTTATCCCACAGATTTTGCCCGGGGTCATGTGGAAGATTCTGTTGGAGTATTAGGAGCCTCACAAATGCATATTTACATGCAGGGAAGAGAGATAAGGCCTATGGTATAAGATTTTGAGGGCTTCGTAGGAGCCAAAGAGCTAATTTGGCTCCCTATAGTGAACGATCCTTAGACCGGGAGGTTGTGTGAGCCCCAGGAGGTTGTGGGGGTTTGCGTCGCTTTAGCATTTCTAGTTTAGTGCCTTTTGAACAAGGGGGAAATCTACTCTCTTCGAGTACACTCCCTCCAAGTCCTAGGATGGTTTCCTTTGATGGGAATGATCTTTTTGAGCCTCACATTCCTTCTTATGCACCTTTCCAAATAAGGGTTAAAGTTAATTCAATGGGAATTTACCGATGTATTATAGATGAAGGATCGTCTGCAAGTATTTTATCCTCCTCGTCTTAGAAAGCTTTGGGTTCTCTCAAGATTGTCTCATCTTCTAGTGAGTTGTTGGATTTCGATATAAGACCTAGTGAATTTTTGGGGATTCTTCCTCAGTTTACTATCACCGTAGGTGGGAAGACTATGATATTCAATATATTAGTGGTGCCAAGCCCTTTAGACTTTAATATTCTTCTAGGGTATGATCATCTTTATGCTATGAATGTTGTTAGTGTCTCCACTTTTTTGTGTGATGAATTTTTCTCACAACAGAAGCATTATCACTATTGATCATCTTTCATCTAATAATCACCATTCTAGTTCATTTTGAGCTCAGTGTTTTCCTTTTTATTTTCTTATTGTTCGAGTAGACTCTTCTCCACCATGGATAAATTATGTGTTATCTTAACCTCGATGTTCAATTTCTCCTAAGATGGGATATTTGCAGTTATGTTCAACTTCTTGAGACAAATTCTCAGCAATTGATCAAGTGTTTTATTGATTTAGGTGGATATCGGTGGCCACCCACCTATTCCACTGGCTTGAAATACAGTTTTCCACCTTGGCAGTTTTTCGACAATTTTTCGGGTTCCAAACTTTTGGGGTCGTTTTGCGGCCCTAAATGACATTTTTTGCGGATTTGGGTCCCAAGTGATTGCTTGACATATTGCCTTGGGGCAGTCAAAAATTTTTCTTCTCAGTTAGACCTTTCCAATGGGCTAGCGTGTGCCTAAAATGAAGATTGTATGCAAAAGGCACCACTTTTGGTGCTTCATCTCCTAGGGTTAGGTTTTTGGATGTCTAGGGTTTTTGACATTCATGTTTATTGTAAAAAGTCCTTCAGAACCTCATTGTAACCATATTCTTGTGAATGAGTGCATTCATCACATCTCTTCTCAGAGATAATCCACCACCATTCCAACAAGCTTTTTTTCATTGCATTTTACAGTTTCATCTTATTTCCTTATTGAGTAGAAAATTAGTTTTATGATATCTTTGTTATTATGTGTTAAGAATATTTTAATAATCTGTATTCATTTTGTTCTGCTCATAAAATATCGATCAATGGTATCAGAGTGGTATTCTCCTTGTCATCTTAATCCATGTCCCTAATGAGGTCAGGGTACAAAGAATTTGGTCTTGAGCTTGTTTCTCTTGAGGAAAAAATCTCTCGCACACCCAAGCGACCTCTCATGGTAGGAGAAAATAAAGATGACGGGATAGGAGATCCTTTCAAAATGTTGCTTGAGGAATCCCTTATGCAACAGAGGAACGAGATGATGGATAGTTTCACCCAAATCCTTCGATGACTACCAACAGGTGACACATCTTCCTAGAGTGGAGGAACCGCCCCATTCAAGGTACAAATCAACTTCGATGTTCCTATATTTGAAGGTCAGATAGACACAGATGTTGTAGAAAATTATTTGAATCTACTAGAAGGGTATTTTTTTGTACATAACTTTTCGAATAGAAAAAATATAACTTTGGTGCTCCTCAAAGTCGTTCCCCATGTCAAAGATTGGTGGGAAAATTTCTGTGAGCAAAAGGAAACAGAGGAACCCTCATTATTTACAGTCGCGACCAACTAGGAATCCTTCAGGGATGTTATTAAGGAAAAATACTAGTGTTTGCACCCTTTTCATCGACTTGGTAAGCAAATCAAGGGTGCTTACATGCCCAGTTGGGTCTTGCTGAGCATGACAGCTGTAGAGGAAAGAGTTAGAGAAAACAAAACAAAACTATAAGCAAGAATTAAATTAAAACAAACTAAAACTATGAGCATATGAATAAAGAAATAACAAACACAAAAAGACCAATATCACCAATGTTTTTGGGTTGATCTATTGATGAAATCAAAGCACAATGAAGAAAGGGGACTATGGGTCCCTTCTTCCTCCAAAGGAAGGATCTTGGGCCCTCACAAACTTTCTCTCCTTACAATAAGAAAAATGAAAATGGTAGTGAAAGAACTCCAAGCACATCCACTCAATGGAGAGGTGAATGGCTCTATGAAATGGTGCCAATGTGTTATTGTCAAGGAGTGAGTCCTTAAAACAATCTAGGCAGCATAACATTACATGAAATTCCTTGAGAAAATGATGTTTCTTCATGGCTTTTTATAGCATTGCATTGGGTGATTATGTAACTCCTTCGAAGTGTGAAAAGGGGCTCTTTAGGGCTTCATTAGGTCTTTGACCAGCCTACCATGAGGATTCAGCTCAGATTTGAAGGTCAAATCGGCTTGGGAGCTGATCCATAAGTGGTTGGGAGGCCGACCAATTCAATAAATGCTCCATTTAGCAGGTGCGCGGGTTTTTGCGCCAACAACCATGCATCGTGCACGTATGCACGCATGGTACGTTCATGTTCCGCGCATGTGCGCGCACACCAAACTTCTGTAAAGCACCCTTCAATTTTTGGTTACTTTGTATAGTTTTTGACCTTTCTAGAATGCTATGAAATTAATTCAGTGCCATGAATGACTTTATTACTGTTTGACGATGTTGATTTCTTGTCGCCATGTGCAGACGAAATTTCAGTGATAATAGATGCCCCCTGATGGATGAGGTTAGGAGCATACGTATAGCCGAAATCCATCAATGTTTCTTCTACTGAGAATGTTTTTGTAAGAGAGAGAAATAGTGGGACCGTTCAGAGCGATCTGTTGGAGAAAAAAGGAACCAGTAGGACCCGACCTTCTGAGGGTTGTGAAAAAAATAGAAAACTGTGTACAAACGAGGCGAGCATGCCCCATGCTCGTGTTTAAGTAAATCTGAAAAAAGATGACTGAAGTGTTGGTGTAGACAACTGCAGCACCCTCGGGGGCGGTGATGATAAAGGCAGAAGACAATTCTGCAAAGAAACATACTCTGAAAAATAGGTAATGATCGTGGTAATAAGTATCGACGATGATGTGGCCATTGATGGCCCTACCCAGTTCGGAGGTCTTCGACAAATGATAACTGCAAATAGTCGCAAAGTAAGACCCACCATAACATGAGAAAGTGTTGGTGTCAAATTTTATGGGGGCCAAAGACAGCAGGGAGTAATGGTGTGTCACCCTATGCCATCCGAGATCTCTCATTAAATGGAGAATGAGAATCAAGATAATGTCGCCCTTCCGGAAAATTGTGTTGATGTCGACAAAATGGGGACGCAACTCCCAAAAGAAATGGGCTTCATGGAATCTACTGAGGTGAGGAAGTGGCAGAGGTACATAGACGAAGTCAAGAAGTGGGAAGACTCAAGACTGCCCTTGGTTGGAGGATGTATGAGATGAAAAAGTGGCCACAACCGTGTAACAGGGTTGAGTGTCAGGAGGACGACAAGACCAGTGATGAGTTGTACCAAGGGTGGGACAAGGTGAACAAATTCAGAGGGTAGAGGTAAGTGACCTGTGGAGTACTCTGAAGATATGGACGATGTCGGTAGGGGTAGATGATAAGTAATGCTCCAACCAAGGGTGACATGGGTTGTGTGTGGCCAAAAGAAAGCAAGTCGCCAATGGTGACAAAAAGAGAATGTAATGACTGGAAATAAAGGCGTTTGTACAATAAATAATGAATACTTTTTGGGGAGAAATGTAAAAATACAGAAACGGGTGCCCCAGTGTGAAATGCGTGCCCGAGGGAGGGCAGAATTTTCTTGGAAAACTGATGAAGGGTGGGGGCCCCATTGGTGATTTTCTGTATGAGGTAGGTGAAATGAGGATAAGTTCGCAGATGGGAAAACAGATTGTGGATGAAATGGAGGGTTCATGATACTGTGGAGGTGCAGGTAAAAAAGAATAGAACCGTAAAGAGATGAGCTGGGAGTCCATGTGGGAAAGCTTAGCAAAATGAGGAGAAGGAGTATGTGGCTGATTCACGACATGATGAAAGACTATCGGGACTCCCATCCCTGAAGGGTAATGAAGAACAGCATGAGTGTCAAAAAGTGCCAATAGGTGCTATGAATGGGACAACTCATGTGGGTAAGAATGCTACTGGGTAACAGTACCGAAAATGCAAATGGAGGTGTGGGTACTGCAGAGCCAGGAATGAGGATCTTAAAGGCCAATATCAGCGGGTGGGACTGGAAATGTAAATGCAATATAGCGGGAGAGACTACATGCCAGTGCTAGATATATACCTGAAGGGATGATGTCAATGATCGATGAGCAAGTACCTATGCACATCACAACCAAATACCCAAAGTGAACAATATCTACCAAGAATCAAAGATATGAGCATGTATTAGATAAATGTGACAATGTGTGTGCGTACCTGACCATGTTATGAAAAAAGGTGCCCCGGGGGCTCAGGATGAAAAGTAACCTAGGGACAGCTATGATGTAGGTGGCGGGATGTTGATCCCATGGCTGAAGACAGTTTGAAAAATGGACACCTTGGGCTCCCGGAATGGTGAGTGGAAGTTTGGAAAAAGGGATATATATAGTTGTAGGGCCCATATTGCCACCTGATTTGTACCTACTGCAATAGTGACTGGACGAGCAGATTTCAGAGGAGATTTAGAGATTCGGGGAGGATGAGGCATTCAATCGACGTTCTGCGAGTATCAGGTTGGTGGTCTGATCATCCTGCATAGAAATAGGTTTTCAATTTTTGGGCAGGGCTAGTATGGGGGGCCATACAGGGGTAATTAGGGGATTTTGTCTGGGGTGTGGGCCATGTTAGCGATATTTCTTGTAAGGGGGGCTAGAACACAAAAGAACGGGTTAAAAACCCACTTGTCCAAAGTTTCGGGCGACAATGCGCCCGTGGTAAGCAGCGAGCAAGTCCGAGCAGTCCAGATTTGAGCGCCTAGATCAACGGCACATGTTGGATTCCGAACCCCCCTTTCCTTTCTACCTTTAAGCCGGGGGGGGTCTGGAATCAGGGGCGCACCTCTCCAACAGTCCAGATCAGCGTGCCCGGATCAACGGTGATGAAGACCATTCCAGAACCCCCCCCGCCTTTCTACCTTTAAGCAGAGGGGGGGGTCCAGAATCAGGGACACAGCTTTCAGCGGCCACGATCAAGGAGCCTGGATCAACGGTCCATCGACGGCCTCATCCCTCTCAGCTACCCGGTCTTTAACCCCACATGGGCCCATCTCCCTTCATGTCATCTCCCTGTCCACTTTTCCCTTTCCGCCATGTGTCATCGTTCACCCCTCTCTCACGCTTCCATATGGCCTTGTCCTCATCTCATCATCCATTTACCGCCCGCCACGTGTCACGTTCCTTTCCACGTCTACCCTCTTGCCACCTCACTCGATCCCTTGCCAAGTGTCTCTTCTTCAACCTTCCTCACCTTCCTATCTGTTCAGGCCTCTTCCACATAAGCCGATGCCACCACTCCTGTCATGCGCCCCATCCTTTGCACTGGCCGCTACGCATACCCTTCCTACAAGTCGTTCAGTTATTCCAGGTGGCGGCATGAGGAGTACTCCATATCCCGAAATGCTGAGTTGGCTGGGCCGTTCTCAATCCTGATGCTATAGTTATTGAAGCGGTTGGTGGTGGTTAGACATCGCCTCCACCTTAATGAGAAAGCACGGCCATAAGTTTAAGGCACGTCGATTCACCCTTGGAACTGTCAAAGAATTAAGATTGTGTCTGACATAAGTTGCACGATCTTTCAGATGTTAACTGTCAGAAGCCATGCAGACACAAAGCTTTCAATACAGTGTCTTGGTTTCACTGTTGTTGTTGTTTTGAGTATATGAAGGCGTTTTCGCCATTTTTGTATGGATCGATGGTAGAGCTAAGCTCCCGACTATAAAGCTTTCATGACCATTCTGGATTCCTGGTTCTGTATCTGTGTTTGAGACTTCTTGGTTTATAACAAACAATTTTCCTTTTCATCTATGTTTTCGTCTTATGCTGGAGAGTTCATGTTCGAATGATTCACTTGAATTAATACAGTGATGTTATGGTAAATGATTTATTGTTGCATTGTTGTTTCTCTGGTTTCTCGTGTTTGGAAGTAAGAAGATCTTATTTTCAGATGCCTTCTCTCATCGTCTGTTAGAAGCTTGATGCCTATAGCAGATCCTTGCACCCTTCTCATGAAGTCTTCCACCTACTCACCCTTATTACAACTCACTGTTTGAAGTTTATCAAGACCTCACTCGTTTGTGCATGCCTGGCCCAGTCTTGGAGCTGAGACGACTGTTCTGAGTTTGCTTCCATTCAGTCACCCCTTTCAAACAAATCGTGACATTAAACTTATGGGTTTCAGGCTCTGCTCTTGTAAGCAATCTAGGAGTGACTTCTGATGCCAACATTTCTGGTGCCGTTGTCGGGGACGATGTTGAATATATTCCCTGGGATTGAACGACAAAGATCAACTAATTATGAAGGTGCATCAGATATCAGAACTTGAAGATTGCTACTGTGCACCTGGCGACTCCATTGTGACGACTTCGCTGAGGAGAACCTGCACTATCAACTATGGCTTCGAGAGGCAGACATACGAGGTCTAACCCACACTTGCCTTTAGCTACACCAGAAGCTGACGCGGAAGCAGCATGCGGGACGGGAAAAAGATCTGCAAAAGAAGCTTTCGTCACTAAAATAGGTATTTCTCCACCTCTTGCTGTAAAAACTCCACTTTCTTCCTTTCAGCTTCCTAGTCAACCCCCCTCTGAGGTTTCCCATTTTCTGAATTTTGGGAGTGTTCCTGCTGAGTTTTCTCCTCCTGGTCTAGTGTCAGAGGGAGAAACTCTTGTCACTCCCCCTTCCCTAAAAGTTGTGCCTTCACACCAACATTTCTCAGAAGGTTTCACCACCCCTCCTCTTATCTCTACTACTGCTCAAAGAGAAGCATTTGCACACTCGGGTCCCTTGGCTCTTTCTCTGTTTTCTCCGTTGTCTCCTCCGAGAACCTCTATTCCGACATCTCCCGTCCATACTCCTTCTCCTCCAATTTCTCCTCTACCTAACATCCCTATGGCTGGTTTTAATCCTCCTCCGAATAGAATGGATGCCATAGTTGTTGTGAGATATGCTCCTTTAATCCTACCGCATCCTATGAACCCTCTCCCTGCTGGAGACTACTTGAAGTACATGCCCAAGTTCAGTGGGGAGGGAGACATAACTGCTGAGGAGCACTTGGCTTCTTTTTAAAGTTATGCAGACAATCTAAATATAGAAAAAGAAGATGTCTGGATGAGGTTCTTTGTCTAGATCCTAGAGGGTGAGGTTAGAAAATGGTTCTGAGGACTGGCCCCTGAATCTATTGCTGGCATTGAAGTCTTGGATAATGTTTTCCTGAGGCAATGGGGAGATAGAAATTATTATATGTATTACATGACTGAGTTTGGGTCTCTGAGGAATATGGAAGGGGAGTCTGTCTCAGACTTCTCCAAAATATTTAATAAGATGTACAACAAGATCCCTACAGAGATTAAACCCTCAGAAGCCTCTGCTCAAATTTCCTATGCTAGCGCATTTGACCCTGATTTATGTCTCGTGTTGAGAGAAAGAAGAGCCACCTCTTTATCTCAGATGCAAGATTCAGCCATAGAAGTGGAATCCAACATATTGGCAGCTGACAGACTGAGAAACCAGGCCGACACAGACAGAAGAAAGGAAAAATCGGAAGCCTCAACTTTCGGCCCCTCATTGCCTCACTCTCAAGTAAATGAGATGACCCGAGTTATGAACCTCCTTAAAGAAGAAGTGGAGAGATTGAAGGTGGAGAGGAAGCAAACGTACAAAGACCCTCAGAACACCGAAAATAAAGGAGGTTTCAGAAGGCCAAATAATTTCGCCTCTCCAACTATGCACAGAGAGAAGGAAAGAGACAGAGACGACCAAAGAGTTTAGGCTCCCTTCCAGAACAATTTTGTGGCTGATGGAGATGAAGGGGAAGCAGAAGATCCTGAGCCTAAAATCCATAGTGTAGAAGTCACTCCCCCTTTCCCTCATCTGACCCGATCAACATATGAATAATCTCTCATGGATGGTCAGCTGAACGAATTGAGCAAGGGAGACAAATCTAGTGGTGGTCGAGGCAGGTACAACTTGAGGTCCGACAAAAGAGCAGCAACAGCTGATGTTCCCGAGCCATATAGTAGAGCAGAGAAGCCTGCCCATGAGATACCAGAGGCTCACAGAGGTAAGAAGGCCCAACCTCTCTCTCCCATTTTCCATAATCATGTTCCTGAAATTAGAGAAATCCCAAAGCCTATGTCTTCTTTCAATTTCGAGCATGCGATTCAAAAGGTCAGAATTCTTGTGCCACTCACTGAGTTAATTAAACACGGGGAATTCAAAAAATGCTTCTTTGAGTTGTTAAAGTCTGAAGCCTCATACCCTCTCATAGACTCCATAAACCTCCATGATGAAAGGCCTGCAGTTGTCCTAGGTCCCATGGTAGAAGACAGAGATGATTCATCCCCTCCCTTCTACACCTCTCTGAACATACATGACAAGGTACTGCATAATTGCCTTATGGACTCAGGGGCCTCCCACAACCTCATGCCCAAATCTGTCATGGAAGAATTAGGACTGGAAGTCACCCGAGCCTATCATGACCTCTATTCTTTTGACTCCAGGAGGGTCCAGTGTTTGGGAGTGATTAAGGACCTAGTAGTCTCCTTATTTCAGTTGCCCATGAAGAGTATGGTCATGGATATTGTGGTAGCTGATGTTCCCCCCAAGTTTGGCATGCTGTTGTCAAGATCTTGGATTAAGATACTGGGTGGAACCCTGTAGATGGATCTTACATACGCCATTATTCCAGTGTTTGGGGGGGAACATAGGAGACTGTACAGAGAAGCCCAGCTAGCCTACATTGTCAGCGACGAAGCAAACCCCACTAATCATCCCATCTATGCCTTGGACATTGACTTAGGTTCTAGCTTCTTGCAGGTCACTGAGACTTATGAGGCCCCTTTGCATATTAGAAAGAAATCCATTCTTAATCACGAGACACCCCCTCCAACCACCTCTGTTTGGAATATGTTCTTTGATGGAGCTTCTTCCAGTATGGGTGCAGGGGCCGGGATAGTGTTCATGTCCCCTTGTCGCGAGACCATCTCTCTGTCATACAGGCTGGAATTTGAAGTCACTAACAATGTGGCAGAGTATGAAGCTCTAGTTCTGGGATTGAGAGCTACGAAAGAAATGGAAATCAGGGAGATAATTGTGTTCGGGGATGCAGAGTTGATTATACAGTAGGTAAAAAATGTTTATCAAACCAAGCATCCTTGACTCAGGAACTACAGGAACGAGGTATGGGACCTTGTGAATAATTTCTTCTTGGATTTTAACATCTCTTTCATTCCAAGGGAAGAAAATGCCCCAGCCGAATGTTTAGCTCTCACAGCTAGTCTGCTTGAAGTTCCTGAGCTTCCCACTGTCAGGTCCGATATCGAAATAAAATACAGACCCTCTGTACCATAAAATGTCAAGCATTGGAAGGTATTTGAGGATGATCAGGAGATCAAAAAGTTTCTTCAATCCGTTGATAACTTATCTGCATTGCACATGGATGAGGACCCTGACATTGAGGGAGAACCTGATCATCACCCTGGGGGGTTGATGAATAAAATTGCCAACCATCAGATTATACAACTACCGAGCAACCACATTCCAAAAGGACTCATCCCGCTAGAAAGTTTGTTTGATGGAAATGATGTGGCAGTAAAGGGGAGAGTTTCTGGTGATGATGCTGAGACAGCTGATTGCAACATAGGTACACCAGAGGAGCCCAAGATGGTCAAACTGTCAAAGAGTCTGACCGAGGAGCAGAGGATCGAATATACTAAGTTTCTGAAGGAATTTTTTGATGTGTTCGCATGGACCTATGAAGACCTCAAGACATATGATACATTAGTTATTGAGCACAAGATCCCACTGAAAGAGGGAGATAGACCATTCAAGTAGAAGCTGAGACAGATAAATCCCACGCTGCTACCTGTCATGGAAAGAGAGGTGAAGAAGTTGCTGGATTCCCAGATCATTGTCCCCTTGAGATATTCTGACTGGGTGGCCAATTTGGTCCCAGTGAGGAAGAAGAGTGGAGAAATCAGACTCTGTGTCGATTTCAAGAACCTAAATAGGAGTTCCAGGAAGGACAATTATCCCCTGCCCAACATGGAACACATATTGCAGAAGGTCACTGGTGCTTCTAGGATATCCATGATTGATGGTTTCTCTGGCTACAATCAAATATCATTCATGCCTGAAGACAGAGAGAAGACAACTTTCACCACTCCTTGGGGAACATTCATGTATGCCAAGATGCCTTTTGGACTGATGAATGCAGGAGCAACATTTCAGCGAGCCATGGACATAGCCTTCATCAGGTAGAAAGACAAGTTCGTGGTGATTTACTTAGATGACATAACAGTCTTCTCCAAGACTGACGAAGAACATCGTTGCCACTTGAAGAGAGTTTTCCTGAAATGTCGCAGGGTTGGTCTTTCCCTGAATCCAAAGAAATCATTATTTGCTATGCAAGAAGGGAAGATGTTAGGCCACATAGTGTTAGCAGAGGGGGTGAGGATTGACCCTGACAGGGTAGAAGCACTTCAGGCCCTGCCACTTCCCAGATCCAAGAAGGAGGTCCAATCATTTCTGGGGAGGATCAATTTTCTGAGGAGATTTGTTTCAAATTTTGCTGAGTTGGGGAAACACATCACAACCATGCTCAAGAAGGGGCATGAAGTAAAATGGACTTCTGAGTCTAGAGAGTCTTTCGTCCAAATAAAGAAGGCATTGACTGAAGCACCTGTGCTAGTCAGTCCCGATTATTCCAAAGAATTTATGATATTTTCTTTTGCTTCCTGTGATACAGTAGCTACAGTTCTGTTACAGAAAAACGGTCAAGGGTAGGAGCAGCCTATCGCCTTCTTTAGCAAGGTAATGAGAGATGCAGAGCTCTGATACGATATCATGGAGAAGCAGGCTTATGCCTTGGTGAAATCTCTCAAAGCTTTCAGGGTCTATGTCTTACACTCAAAAATCATTGCATATGTCCCTTCAGCTTCTATGAAGGATATTCTTATACAGCCTGACATAGACAGAAAAAGAGGAAAATGGATCGCCAAGATCCTAGAATTTGATCTGGAAATCAAGCCCACCAAGCTAATAAGGGGGCAGGGTTTAGCCAGGATGTTGACTAAATCCAATTACAAAGCCCTGGAAATTGACTACATCAATGAGCAAGACGAGTTATCCAACAGTAATTCCCAGGTCACCATACCACTAGCAGAATGCACCTGGTACAAGGATATCTTGTATTTTCTGCAAGAATTGAGGCCCCCTGATGGAATGGAAAAAAGCAAGGCAAGAGCTTTAAAGCTCAAAGCTGTCAGGTATTACCTCATTGGCCAAACCTTGTATTGGAAAGACCCCCAGGGGATATTACTGAGGTGTCTGGACCCACAGCAGGCCCAGAAGGTTATATTCAACTTTCATAGCAGTCTCTGTGGAGGTCATCATTTTTGGAAGACCACAGCTCACAAGATCCTCTGAGCTGGATATTACTGGCCCACCTTATTTCCTGATGTCTGCAGGAAAATTAGGGCTTGCATCAAATGCCATAAATTCTCAGGGAAGCAACAGCTCAAATTCCTACCTTTGAAACCTGTAGTGGTCTCAGCACCCTTTCAGCAGTGGGGATTGGACTTCATCAGTGAAATTCATCCCCCTTCGAGTGGCCAGCACCAATGGATTCTGATAGATACCGACTACTTCACTAAATGGATAGAAGTTGTCCCTACCAGAAGCACTTCTCACAAAGTAATCATCAGCTTCCTGGAAGACATCATAGCTAGGTTTGGCTGCCTTAGAAAAATCATCACTGACAATGCTTCCCCATTTTGGTCTGAGCCTCTGGTCAAGTTTTGTGAACAATTTGGAATTTCACTGATTCACTCCACTCCCTACTATCCTCAAGAAAATGGACTAGCGGAGTCCTCCAATAAAATATTAATCAAGCTTATCAAAAAGCTACTGGAGGACAATAAAATAGCCTGGGACTCAAAGCTCAAATTTTCTCTTTGGGCTGATCGGGTGACAACAAAGAAATCACTGGTCATCTCACCTTTCCAACTGGTTTATGGAATAGAGGTTGTTTTCCCCACTCATCTTGCCTTGCCTGTAGCCAATCTCCTCCGAGACTATGAAGAAGAACCTAACCACATGCTCAGAAGAATTCATCAGATGGTGGAAGTGTAGCAGATCAGAGAACAGGTCTTGGACAGAGCCTACAATCATCAGTAGAAGATCAAGCAGGATTTTGAGAGGAAGAATAGGAAGAAAGAATTCAAACAGGGTGATCTAGTGCTCAAATGGGATGCACCCATACAGGAAAAGGGCAAACACAGTAAATTTGACGCCCTCTGGTTCGGGCCTTTCAAGATCCTTGAAGTATTTTTGAACAACACCTACAGGTTGCAGGATCTGGAAGGCAATGAAGTTTTTAGTGGCCTAGTCAATGGGCATTTCTTGAAGAAATGTTTTCTGTGAGCCGCAGTCGGCTCTTTTTGTTTTGTTTTGTAAAAATTGTTCTGTTGTTGTTTTTTGTTTTTTTGGACTAATAAATGACTCCATATCCCAACAGCAAAGGCACTAAGTCTGCAAAAGAGTTCTTAGAGCATCACAGGGATGAATCTATCCCCCATGGAGCCAAATGTTAGCGATATTTCTTGTAAGGGGGGCTAGAATGCAAAAGAAGGGGTTAAAAACCCACTTGTCCAAAGTTTCGGGCGACAATGCGCCCGTGGTAAGCAGTGAACAAGTCCGAGCGGTCTAGATTTGAGCACCTAGATCAACGATGCATGTTGGATTCCGGACCCCCCTTTCCTTTCTACCTT
>JZKD02S2027768.1:422752-434453 GCA_000966675.3 Picea glauca
GGGGGGGGGTCCGGAATCAGGGACGCAGCTTTCAGCGGCCACGATCAAGGAGCCCGGATCAACGGTCCATCGACGGCCTCATCCCTCTCAGCTACCTGGTATTTAACCCCGTGTGGGCCCGTCTCTCGTCATGTCATATCCCTGTCCACTTTTCCCTTGCCGCCATGTGTCACCGTTCACCCCTCTCTCACGCTTCCATATGGCCTTGTCCTCGTCTCATCATCCATTTACAGCCCGCCACGTGTCTCGTTCCTTTCCACGTCTACCCTCTTGCCTCCTCGCTCGATCCCTTTCCAAGTGTCTCTTCTTCAACCTTCCTCGCTTTCCTATCTGTTCAGGCCTCGTCCACATAAGCCGACGCCACCACCCCTGTCATGCGCCCCATCCTTTGCACTGGCTGCTACGCATACCCGTCCTACAAGCCGTTCAGTTATTCCAGGTGGCGGCGTGACGAGTACTCCATATCCTGAAATGATGAGTTGGTTGGGCCGTTCTCAATCCCGATGTTGCAGTTATTGAAGCGGTTGGTGGTGGTTAGACATCGCCTCCGCCTTAATGAGAAAGAATAGCCATAAGTTTAAGGCACATCGATTCATCGTTGGAACTGTCAAAGAATTAAGATTGCGTCTGACATAAGTTGCACGATCTTTTAGATGTTGACTGTCAGAAGCCATGCAGACACAAAGCTTTCAATGCAGTGTCTTGATTTCGCTGTTGTTGTTGTTTTGAGTATATGAAGGCATTTTCGCCATTTTTGTATGGATCGATGGTAGAGATAAGCTCCCGACTGTAAATCTTTCATGAACATTCTGGATTCCTGGTTATGTATCTGTGTTTGAGACTTCTTGGTTTATAACAAACAGTTTTCCTTTTCATCTTTGTTTTCGTCTTATGCTGGAGAGTTCATGTTCGAATGATTCGCTTGAATTAATACAGTGATGTTATGGTAAATGATTTATTGTTGCATTGTTGTTTCTCTGGTTTCTCATGTTTGGAAGTAAGAAGATCTTATTTTCAGATGCCTCCTCTCATCGTCTGTTAGAAGCTTGATGCCTATAGCAGATCCTCGCACCCTTCTCATGAAGTCTTCCACCTACTCACCCTTATTACAACTCACTATTTGAATTTTATCAAGACCTCACTCATTTGTGCATGCCTGACCCAGTCTTGGAGCTGAGACGACTATTCTGAGTTTGCTTCCATTCAGTCACCCCTTTCAAACAAATCCTGACATTAAACTGATGGGTGTCAGGCTCTGCTCCTGTAAGCAATCCAGGAGTGACTTCTGACGCCAACAGGCCCACATGCGTGGGCGATTCGGTGGAAGGCGCACATACGTGCACGCTTGTCCACCGAATAGACGCGCAGGGGTGCGCGAGAGGGGAATTTAAGGCGCACCCTAGGGGCACGCCTGTGAGTTGAACAGGCACGCATCAGTGCGCGCCTGTGGGTTGGACAGGCGCGCACTTGTGCATGCCTGTATGATGAACAAGCATGCTCAGGAGCATGCCTGTGCAGTGAACAGGCGCACATATATGTGCGACTGTATAGTGAACAGGCGTGCATGTGTGCGCGCCTGTGGGTGAAAAAACCACGCCTTTGAGACAAGGTTTAAGGGTAAAAAATGAGTTTGCTTGATGTTGTTGATGGGTATCTGAGCTGACATAGGACTTTATGTTGATTGCAGGTGGCCAGCAGAGACGATGCCAGTGCAGTGGCGAGAGCGAGACTGGGCCCAGCTGCGAGAGGCTGTGGCCATTGAGGGGCCTGGGGTGAGGGCGAATTTAGAAACCTACAGGTTGCTAAAGTTCTTTGAGTGCCCATTGATACGGGCACAGGAGTACTTACTACCGTTCCTGCTCCATATGTGGAGTCTGGACCTGCACTGCTTCCTCGTGCGAGGAGAGAAGATCCCCTTCACTGCAGTGGAGGATGTTTATTTTCTGACTGGGCTCCCCTTTCGGGGAACACCCCTACCGCCGGAGCCGGTACTTCCCAAGACCACGCCACTGGCCGAGATTGGCCAGAGATATTGCTCGGGCTGGGACTTCATGTCTGGGACTATTGTGAGCATTAGTGCAATCGACTCCCTAGCTCATCGTTGTATAGCAGCGATGATTGTACGAGTATACAGGTCACTGGCGACCCAGCGTATTAGTGGTGGCCAGTTGTTGGTGTTGGAGAGAGTATTGGATGGCGAGCAGTTCGCTTGGGGACTGACGTTGCATGCTAGGATGGTGACACAGTTGGACCACTGTCGGTCCACTGATAGAGGAGATTTTCCTCTCGGGTCCATCTTAGTGGTCTGGTTTTTGGAGAGGGCGTCGATGTTGCACCCGAGGGTTCTATTGGAGATGCCAGGGGAATGAGAGCCGCGATTGAGGCGGTGGTATTCGGTTTTGGTTTGCCACGGTGGTGGCGAAGGGGGGCACTACTTCTCCGCAGATGCAGCACAGATTTGGTGACAGATGTCGCAGGTAGTACTTCGGTACCCCTATGCTAGGGTTGACTTTCAAGGTGACCCAGACATGGTATTGCCTCCAGGGGAGGTTTTTGATCATCGAGGTACATTTTTTTATTTATTTATGTGTTTATTTTTATGTTGTTTTGTGATATAGCAGTCCATATATGATATAGATGCTGATACGATTTTTTTTTGTTGTTTTTTGCATGTGCAGATGTGGCACCTTGCGGGCGCGAGGTGGAGATGCAGTGAGTGCCAGCTCGGCGAGAGCCGGGGGAACGACCGCAGGGAGAGAGGCGGCGGCGGGAGGATGTCATGGGTCGACCAGCAGAGCCCGAGAGGGCGGCGAGGCGGCGTCGTTTCGATGACCCTGGTGAAGGGCCATCACGTGCTCCTCCGGTAGCAGCCGGAGTGTATTTTGATGATATACGCCATCGTCTAGAGACGGTGTTGCAGGACGTGCCTGAGGGCATGTGTACACGGATCCAGGATGATATTTTCCTGGAGCAGTGTGTGGGGGTGCCGCCACCATGGAGGGCCATAGTGAGGCGAGCAGTAGTGCTGGATGCGATAACAAGTGGACGCGTACCGCTTGGGCAGGAGGGTCCTGTGGGTGGTCTGCCACCACCACCTGGGGCAGGTGGTGGTGGGCCACCACCTCCTCCCGAGGGAGGAGAAGGTGGTGGTGTGATAGAGGCACCATGACCGATGGATGATGTATCTCTTTTTGGTTGTATTTAGGCTGGTGAGCCGATTTTTGTACCGAGGGACTGTGCTAGCCTGTGGGCACATGTATTTTTTGTATGTAAACATTCGGATGGCTTGATAGGCCTTGATATATATATATATGAGTATACATATTTTTTGAGATCCTGATGTCGTTTACATATGTTTTTTGTTGATGATGATGTCTATTCTATCTATATGCTGTGAAAGGATTTATGAGATGTGTTTATGTATGTGTAGCTTGATGTGATATATTCCAATCTAACACCATATTAGCTATTTCATCTGTTGTTTGATTCAATTTCCTTGGAATATGTGTAAATGTAATGGAATCAAAATGTCGAGATAACAGTCTAACCTGTAGGTATTTGCGAAAGAGGCATGGATCGCGTACATGGTATACATTGTTGAGCTGGAGAACGACTAGTTGTGAGTCGAGGAAGACACTAAGGTGGTGAATATGATAACACTGGGCATCGGCCAGGAGGCCAATGACCGAGTGTATTCGGCTTGGTTGTTGGTTGCTGGTCCCAAACAGATGTCGCTTGAATGTAGCATTTTATGTGAGGGAGTATATAAAGCCCAAGCTGTCGAAGTGAGATTTTGTGTCCAATGGCTGGCGCCGTCGACGTAACCAATGTGGTAGGCTGGTGGAGGAAGAATCTATCAATAGCACAAAGGATAGTTTAGATGAGATGTGACGAGAAAAAGATTAAAAATGCTAGAAAAAGAAATAACCTAAAGTAGGATGACTACTTCTAAGCATAAAATTTCTTGAGGTATAACCCATTGACGGGTTCCTTGAGCGAGAGGCCTTCGGGGGAGGCCAAGATGTATGTGCCTTTGGTGAGGCAATGTTGGATGATGTAAGGGCCATGCCAAAGTGATTTGAATTTGCCATGGCCAAAGGTATCATGAGCAATATCATAGGCCAGGACGAGGTCGCCTTCGTGGAATGATCGAAGGTTGACATGGCGATCAAAGGTAGCTTTGGATCATTTTTTAGCTGCCTCATTGTGTTGTAATGAAGATCGGCGATCTTCATCCAGCGACTCCAAGTTCAAAAAGCGCAGCTCCATTGGAGCAGTGTCAGGTAATAGCTCAATTGCGGTGCGTAAGGTGGGAATTTCGCACTCGATGGGAAGAGTTGCCTTGACCCCATGGACTAAAGGAAATGGCGTAAAACCTGTAGCGGTCTTTACTGTCATTCGATAAGCCCATAGCATGGAAAATAACATGTGATGCCAATTGGTTTTATGTTTATTAACCGTGCGCTGTAACATGGTCTTGAGGACTTTGTTCACTGCCTCAATCATTCCATTTGACTGAGGGTAATATGGTGAGGCGAACTCGTGAGAGAAGCCTAACCGAGATGAGAGTTCGATGAAGATCTCATTCTCAAAGTGTTTCCCATGATCGGAAACAAGTTGGAGTGGTACTCCAAAACGAGATATGACGTGATTAAAGAAAAAACGCGTTGTCGTGTCAGCAGTGTTGTTGAAAGTGGGCATATCTTCGGCCCATTTGGTGAAGTAATCAACAGCGAAAACAATGTATTTGTGACCATTGCTGGAGGTGGGATTACAAGTCATAAAGTCGATGCCCCATTTACAAAAAGGGCCCGCAGTAATGACAGGGTGAAGAAGAGCGGGGGGAGCTCGGGCTTTGTTGGCGTAGAGCTGACATTGCTCACATCGTTTCACGGCATGAATGCAATCATGAAACAAGGTAGGCCAAAAGTAACCGGCTCAGATAATATTTTGAGCCATGGATATAACCGAAAGATGGCCCCCACATGTGTCGTTGTGGCAGTCGTTTAAGACTCTGTCAGCCTCGTCAATAGTCAGGCAACGACAAAGAATGGTGTTGACGCCCCGCCGATATAGGATGTCTCCGAAGAGGAGATAGAGGGGGGCCTGATGGAGAATACGCCGACGATCATCTCGTGATAGATGGGGACCAAACTTTTGAGTTTGTAGGTAGACGAGAAGGTCTCCATACCAAGTTTCATCGGAAGCAATGTAAAAGAGATGTTCGTCAGGAAAGTCGGTGTTGACGGGGGCACTAGTGGTGTCAGAGGGGAAGGTCGTGACAAGTTCGGCGAGAACGAGGGCCTTCTTACTCTTAGGTGTTGAGAACTAGAGGTCGTACTCCTGAAGGATAACGATCCAACGGGAGAATTTGTCGTTAACTTGGAGACGGTTGAGAAAATATTGCATAGGGTTGGAATCTGTGACGACCCTGGTGGTGTGAAGAAGAATGTAATGGCGCAGTTTCTGGACCGCGAGGACAACTGCAAGAGAAAGTTTATCTTCATGTTTATACTTCAAGGGTGGCCCTGAGAGGTTCTTACTAACGTAGTAAATGACGTGTTCACAATTGTCATTTTCGAGCTGGACGAGGATGCCGACTACTGATACAGATGATGCTGATACGTAGAGGATGTAGTCGCGATTATAGTCAGGTGCACTAATCAAAGGTGCATTTGAAAGCGTTGCTTTAAGATCGTCAAATGATTGTTGGGCATAGTCATCCCGGTGAAATGAGATATCGTGATGTAGTAAGCGAAGGAAACCATGTGCGCGGATGGCGTAATCTGGGACAAAGCGTTGAAGAAAGTTAGCTTTTCCATGAAGACTCTGAAGTTGTCGTAAATTCCGGGGAGGTGGAATTTTGGTGATATCTTTGACTTTGAGGGGGTCTACAGTAATACCGCTTTGGGAAATGATAAAACCGAGGAGGCGCCCTGCGGTGATGCAAAACACACACTTGAGAGGGTTCAAGAGGATGTTGTATTGGCGACACCGTTGAAATATGGTTCATAAATCATCAAGATGTTGGGTGCATTTTTTGGAGTGAGCTGTGAGGTCGTCCAAGTAAGCGAGGATGATTGCAGCCAAATCATGAAAGATGTATGTCATCACCCACTGAAAATCTGCGCCGACATTTTTTAAGCCGAAAGGCATGACACGATATGCGAAGGTACCTTATGGGGTAATGAATGCAGTTTTATACTGATCGGCTGGGTGAGGTTGAATTTGGTTATAGCCAGAGAATCCATCCATAAAGGAGAGAGCCTCGTGGCCGGTGCAGTCGTCAATAATTTGATCGATGAAAGGCATTGGAAAGTTGTCTTTGGGACATGCGTTATTGAGATCGTGAAAGTCTGTGAAAACGCGGATAGTGCCCTATTTTTTGTCAACGGGTACAGGGTTGGAAACCCATGAAGTGTAAGCGATGGGGTAAATAAACACTGCCGTACGTAATTTGTCAATTTCGGCTTTGATAGCCACGACTTTAGATGGGTGTAGCAGTCGTTGTTTTTAGCGAATTGGTGTGATGTCAAGCCAGGTGTCGATGCGATGCTCGACAATAGATGGGTCAAGGCCAGGCATTTCGATGTATGACCAGGCGAAAATATCCCTATATTCCTGGAAGAGGGCTTTATATGTGGCAATTTCCTGAGGAGTTCCAATGATGATTTCTTCGATGATGTCATTTTTAATGGAAATGTCAATTTTGATGGTGGGGGAAATGTTGGCCATATTACCCTCTTCAAACGCATCAGGGGCAGGAATGGGATTGTTTAACCAATCGATAGGCCCGAATGGGATAAAATATTTGGTTTCGACTGCGTAAATGGGGTTTTGGTTAGGAGGCATGAGGGCTTCCTGTGGAAGGAAGAGTGCACGATGATGTAGTGTGTCCCAGGGAGAGTCTGGGCAGTGTATCTCTTCAAGTATTTCCTCATCGCATTGGAAACGTCGGGAATACAAGGGGTTGTGAGGAGTGATCTCAGTGCTAGTGTGATTTCCCCCTGCTGGAGAAGCAAGGGGAGTGGTGCGAGCAGATGGTGAGGGTTCACTCGACGTGAACCATATATTGAAGTACTAAGGAGTACCCGTGGTGGTTGGGTGGAAAGTATCTGTAGGGGAATGAGTAGGATATTTTGAGGGATTGCGGGGTAAATCCTCAGAGATGTCATGTAAGAACCATGGAGGCATTGGGAGTGCCTCGGGCTTGGGAGAATTGATATGAATATCCTCAAGTGACGGGGTAATGTCAAGTATCGCCTCTGCAGGTTGGTGAAGCAGGGCCAATTGACATCGCCTGTATGCAAGGATCATAGGACATTGGTATGTAAAATGAGCTAATGAATTGCAGAGAGAGCAAGGACATCTCATATGTTTGTTGAATGAAGTAGTGATATAGAGAATGTCAGTGATGTTGGACGAGGATGTAGTAGGGCGTGGGTTGTTCTGGAAGTTCTAGCATATGGCCGCTAATGTTTGTCGAAAGCGCGGCAGTGTTGGGCAATGATGGGTGTAGTGGCCATACTCGGAACATATAGCACACGCATATTTGGTCCTCAACCCTTTACTACTGGAAGGTTGGGTGGTAGGGGGGGAACTAGCAGTAGTGACGGGTGTTGTGGGAGTTTGATTGGGGGGAATCAAATTTTGTAATTCAAGTAGGGATGGGCAATTGTTGGTTTGGTGGCCCTCTTTCTCACATAGGGCGCAAGGTGGTGGGGAACGTGGAGGTAGTGGAGTGGTGGGCTCTTTCTTCTTCCTCCTGCCCCCAGTTGTAGCAGGGGGGGTAGTGAGTATGGGGGTAGTGGGGGTAAGGACAGGAATCGTCATGGGGATTCCTTCCTGTGGGGAAAGGGATGGTCGAGGGACCATCTCTGGTGGGTGTAAATACCAAACTGGAATTGGTAACACCATATTAGGTAGTGTGAGCGTGGCTGCTACCTGAAAAGCTTCTATACCTGGTGGAGGGTAAAAGAAGGGAATTTGCGTGAGGGGTTGGGGAATTGTCTCCCAAATGGGGCTATGCCCCTGAGGGGACATGGATTCGTGGATAGTTGAGGTCAACGAGTGCGCAGGAGGCTCCGGCTGGAGTGGTTCTGCGACTATTGAGATGTCAAGAATGACTGAAACCTCCTGAGGAGGAAGAGCATCCTCTGTGTGAGTTACGTTAGATGAGACGACGCATACTTGATTAGGGGGAAGGAGTGGTGGTGCTCCATGGTACGTCCCTAACAAGGATGGATCTTTAAAAATCCCAGGACCCATCTCTACTAGTGTATATGTGTCTTTGTTGGTGTGAATGAGAGGAAGAATGTTATCGAGGTTGGCAGAGGGGTTAGGCGCATAATGTGAGACTTGGTCGATGGTCACAATCTTTTCGTTGTGGGGGAACATGATTTTCCGAAAGATGGAAGATGCCACTTCCTTCATAGCATACATGTAGCTACGTCTGAACAAGATATTGTAATCGAGTGGGGAGTCGATAACTTCAATATCAATGAGAATGGTTTTTCCTCCGAGTTCAACGAGGACATTTTGGAAGAGCCCTTCAGGAGATGATGGTCGTCCATCATAAGCTCTTAATGTGATGGCGGTGGGTATAAGTTCCGGGGAACCAATTTTCTGCCATACTATTTTGGACATGATGCATGTAGATTCACCTTCATCGATGATACACCGATGAACAGTGATGTTCCGTATTTTTACTGGTATTTGAATAGTGACCAAGGAGGGAAGACGAGGTTCTCAACTATCAAGATCAAAGGTGATGAGTCAAGTATCTACAGGGTCGACTGGCCCCAAGGCGGAAAGTAGTGATTTCCGCTGCATAGGACAAGTCTGGAGGAATTCTAATACTGACATGGTAGCCGGGGATTGTGCTAAGTCATCTACCAAGCTATAGTTATGAGCTTCCCTAGCTTGCGGGTTGTGAACATTCCTGCATAAAGGGATGCGAGGAATGCGAAGTGGTGGTTCGGTGGATGGGCGAGGGATCACCAACGGGGGTTCTGTTGGTGTAGGGTTTGTCTCTGGAGAGATAGGAGTAGACTCAGTTGGATATTTATGATTCCGTGTTTGCAGAAGGATTTCTTCTTCACTGGTGAGGAGAATTGTACGTTCTGCTGGATTGTTGGGGTTGTGATATTGTCCCGCCTGCGGTGGGGGATGCTGTGCATCCTGTTGGGTGTTTATCACCCCTTGATGTGGGATGGGATTTTGTAGCACTGAGGGAGGGGGTTGTTGCATGTATTGTTGTGGTGCCTGTTGAGGGGCAGTTTGTGCAGGGGTATGGGGAAGACTACCCGAGTCTTTCAACCATTTGAAATCAGCGATCTGGGGGCAATGGTGAGTGTAATGACCGAAATCACCACAAAGAGCAAAAGGGAAGATGGTTTTAACATTATTTCACCCTTGGTGTTTGTTGTTACTACCCCCTTGGGGGTTTTGGTTCCCTTGGTTCTTGTTTCCCCCAGTGGGTTTGTGCTGTGGGGGTTGATTCCTGCCTTGACCAGGGTTGTTGTTATTCCTGTTCCATCCTTTCTTCTTGGCATTGTTCAAAGAGTGAGTTGGATTGTATGTGTTCAACTATTCAAAATTTTGATATTGTTGAGCAGCAGAAGGTTGAACAAAATTTACCCTCGCATGTGGGTGTGGGGGAGTCATGGGTTGTGGAGGACCAAGAAATGGGAAGTATGGATTTTTTGGTGGTACCAATCCATAAGGTACATAGGAAGGCATATTTCTTTCACTATTACTATAAGCTGATGTTGAGGGAGTACCACTATTTGTAGGAATAGGTGGATGTATGGGAGGCGTCGATGGTGGTCCACTGATGGGTGGAGGTATAGCAACAGGATATGGATGTTGATAAGGGGGTGGGGGGAAATAAGGAGTGCCCCCATATACCGACGGGTATTGAGGTGTTCCATACATTGGTGGTGGTTGGGGTTGTGGACCATGGTGTGTGGTGGCACCTATTAGTCCATCTGCTGAATGAGACATCCCAGGTTTGTTTTGACCAAACGACACAGGTTTTGGAAGATCAGGAAGTACTGTGTATAAGTACCCTGACTGTGCATAGATAAGGTCATATTGTTGGGCCTTACTAATGGCTTCCTCTTCATATTGAGGGAAGGTGGAAGCGACGTCCTTTCCAAGGAGAGAGACAAGTGATCTAAGAAACCAGTCAAGCCACTGTTGCTTGGTGGTTTCTGCTTTACACAAACTACGTCGCCTACACCACTCATGAATGTGGTCAGCGATGTGGGTGGCTGAGGTCTATTTGAATTTAGACAGTAGTTATAGACCATTGTCATGGCGGATGGGTAATTGGAAGAAAGTCAAGAATGATTTGGCCAATGACTCAAAGGTCTCATGGGACCCTGACTTTTCTTCGACATACCATTTGGCTGACGGGCCAGTAAGTGTGCGTTGAAATAATCACAGTTTGATGGAATCATCCATGATGCTATTGGAAGAACACCATAGATGAAAGGTCATGACATGGTTGGCGGGGTCATCCCCTGCCTTTCCTTCAAACTTGGTAATGTCTGAAGGAAATTTTGTCGGCATTGCAGGCCATGTGGCGTCATGCAATATAGGATCATTGGTGAGTTTGGTGAGATCCAGTATGTTGAGAGAGGCCAAATATGGCATCTGTAGTGGGGTGGGAGGGTTAGCTCTAGCCATAGTGTGTTGTGAACCTGACCCTTGATGGGGACTAGGTGGGTTGGTGCTCCCTCTTTGAGAGGAAGTGGGTCCCCCGCTTCTGTGTAACGGAGAGTGAGTGAATGGATGACCTTGGGAAGTTGACCCAAGTAATGTAGAACCAAGCAAAGATGATCCTAATATAGTAGCACTCACAGGAGTGTGTGAAGGAGGTACTGATGAGCAGGTATGACCAGATACTCCCCCTAAGATAGGCGGGAGGTTGAGCAAGCATCGTGAACGACGGGGGTTCTGTGGTTCCCCTATGATGTCAGACTAGTTGTGTGAATGTGTGCCAAAATGTGGTGAGAGAAATATAGAAACATGAGTCTTTGATGTGATTGTTTACACAATATATATATCAAAGGCAAACTGTGATCAGATGTGCATCATACATAAAATGAGAAAGAAGAATATATATGGGTAAGAGGGTTTTGTCCACGTGGGGGAATCAAAAGAAAGCAAATACTCGTGTCCTAGAAGACGTGACATCCTTCCTCTCAAATAGCACTGGACCTTCCAATAGTACTCAACAGTGGGGTCTGAAGTCACTGGCTGAGACACTAATGAAGGATGAAACAATTGGTTATAATGAGGGGTAGAGGGGGCATATCCCGAAAGAGCTGGCGATATTTCCCAATAGCCACACAAAATCCAATCAAGGTGCAATTGCAGCCCACAATTGTCTCCTGGGTAGATGTCCTAAATTTGGTCACTAGGTACCTCGATCAAAGTGCGGCATTTAGATTTTCGGCCTAAGAAATGGGTCACAGGCTGGATCCCGTCCAAGATGTGGGTGCCTCAAGGGGGACACACAGAACAATCGGACCTCGGTCTTCAACCCTTCATGGGTATCTCCCTGCCTTATGGTGATTAGAACACTTGACTTGGAGGATTTGAAGTTCCCTATTTGACAACCTCTATGTTTTGAAAATGCGAGAACCAGATAACGGGGAGTTATTTGGATGCCTATCCCCGAAATCCTACCTAG
>JZKD02S2027768.1:465342-477098 GCA_000966675.3 Picea glauca
TTGCAATGAAACTGAAAGAAATTCGTTTCACAACTTCGTGACACGTAGTGTCACGAAGTGTGAACACTTGAAGCATCTTGACCCAAGGTAATCATCACACTCTCGAGCGCTCTGTTCAACGGCTCCAGTTGGCCTGTGGCTCTTCTATCTTCTCCTTCGAACCACAATGCTTGCCATGATGTATCGGTTTTGAACTGCTCCACTGGTACCACTACGGTGTGAGTTGGTACCTGGTACTGGAACCCTGCGCCAAGAACAGCAATGGTACCTACCCAAGTGATATTAGTCCATTTATCAAATTAAAGTATTAAAAATTCATAATAATAACTTGAATTTCAAAGATACCTTAGGCGACCCTTTTGAGTGGTAAAAGGGTGTTGATTATATCCAAAGGAGGTCAAAAAGGGTGCTACTGGCATAGAGTTGGAGGTCAATGGTATGTAGTATGGGCATAGAACATAGTCAAAACCGGGGACCAACAGTGATTTGGTCGATGGTAACAACCTTTCCTTGATGAGGGAAACATACTACATGGAAAAGTGTCGACACAACGACGCGCATGGAATCGATCCAGTTGTGGCCAAGCAAAAGATTATAATCAAGTGGAGCGTCAAAGGCTTCCACTTCAACTTGGACCGTCTTACCTTCTAACGTGATGGGCAACGAAGGAAGAACACCATAGGGCTTAAAACCAGATCCATTGAAGGCTTTAAGAGTGTTTTGTGATTCATTCAAGGGAGGAGAGTATATGGATTTCCAACAAGAGAAAGACATTACACATGTTGAGGCACCCTCGTCGATAACAGTTCGGAAAATGTTCTTGTCAGAGACAACAACCTGTATCTAGAACGCAAGTTGAGGGGGTAACCATGAAATGTGATCTTCTAAGTCAAAGACTATTAAATTCGTATCCGTTGGGTCAATTCCACCGATAGATTTCAATAGTGCCTTCCATTGTGCAGGACAAGTTTGAAGGACTTCAAGGGATGACATCGCAGAAGGTGCTTGGGTCAGATCTTCAACAATGTTGTAGTTCTAGGCTGCACGAGCATGAGGATTGAAAGCCGATTTTTGAACGACGCCCTTAGGGGGGGGTCACAGAACTGTGTCGAGGCTCGGTCGTTCGAGATGAAGAGGACCATTTTAGGTGGAGTTGTGGGAGAAGGTTGTACCAAAGAAGGGGGTAAATCATCAATCTTCTCCTTAGATGGAGAATAATCTTTGTCTTAAGTCATGAGTGCAACGTTGTTCTGCTTAGAATCACCAGTATGCATCAAAACATAAGAAGTGGTAGAATATGAGGGTTGGTCATGTATGACCAACTGAGCCTGTTGTTGAGACAGGAAGGTTTGGGACAAGACAGTCGGTGCAGGTGGTTTCGGGGCTCCTGAAGGAACTTAGTGAACCCGGCACGTCATGGACAATCCTTCATGTAGTGATCATCACCATAGATAAGGCAAGGGTATCGGGGTTTTCGCTTATCCCGGTCATCAATAGTAGTAGTTTTAGGTTTCTCTGCTTGAGTATTATTTTTTCCCTCCTTATTCTTCTCTCTCCCTTTTTTAGATTTGTTTTTACCGGCTGGGGTAGATTGGACAAAATTTACCTCAGAAGTCTTGTCGGTGGGAGTGGTAGGAGACGGAGCATTTTGAACATTAGAAGAAGCAGATTTAGGGTTTGTGTTTGAAGCGACATGTGATTGTTCTTGGGAAATACCAATCACATCGTCAGCTGCATGCGAGGCAACTAGAGTAGTTGAAGCGCTGGAAGCATTAGGATGAGGTAATTCAAGTAATAAATCGTAAAGGGTTCCCATTTGTGAATAAACAAGGTCAAGATACTGAGCACTACTTATAGCCTTCTCTTCCATGACGACGCCACCCATGGAAATGTCATTACCAATTTTGTTCACAAATGATTTTGTAAACCATTCTTCCAGTAACTGATCGGGGAGCTCAAGTTTAATCAGATGTTGTCTCCTTCACCACTCATGGATGTGATCATATATATGAGTTCCTTTAGTCTATTTAAAAGAATTCAATATCTCAGTTCCCGTATAATAATGGATCGGTAACTGGTAATGCGTAAGGAAAGCCATAGCTAGGGTGTTGAAATCAGAGAAGAAACCTTGTGGCAATTTGATCTACCACTTCGCAGCAGAACCGGTAAGGGTTCGTTGAAAAAGATGTAAATGAATAGAGTCATCCATCAACGAGTTGGATGAACACCATAGGTGAAAAGTCATAACGTGATTATTTGGGTCCTCTCCCACTTTTCCGTCGAATTTAGGAATGTCCGAGGGAAGCTTGGCTGGTATAAAAGGCCATTGGGGAGAGTGACGAATAGGATCATTTAAAATCCTTGACAAATTTGGAAGATCCAAAGTGACGATAAATGGTAACTATCGATTCACCTACGAGTACTGGTGGCTTTGGGGAGGAAGTCCAGTCGGTAAACCAGTAGGACCATAAGCAGTCTGCATATAATGTGAAGATCTAGGCATATTGGGTGGTGGTTGGACAGGATAGTAGCTCATCAGATTATACCCCGGAACAGAGGTTTGAGTTTGATCATTTGACCCCCAAATGGGAATGAGGGCAATGCAAAATTTCATTTAAAATACAAATGCAAACAATCACTTATCAAATGAAAATTATCTATTGTGTCTTTTCCAAATACTTCAACAATATCAATAATTTGATTTTCAATGTTTTCTAAAACGAAAAGAATTTTTTGAAAGAAAAACTTTTTGTTCACTTTTCAAAAAGGACCCACACTATGACAGTGAGAGTACAGAAAATCAAAAACCAAATGAACAAGCAATGATAAACACCCAATCCACTCTTTCAACAAAAACAAAAATAAAGAGCAAACCAATTTAGTTTTTTCAAATGAAAAAGAAAATGATCTTTCAAACCAATAAGAAAATGAGAAAAAACCAAGCACTCAACTTTCAACCAATCACTGGTTCTTAACTAATCAAACACACTCAAATTCAGAAGTCGAAGAGAATGGTTTTGCCAAGAAAATTCAAGAAATGAAAGTCAAGACACAAATGACAATAAAAGCCTTGAAATCCTAAGATTGTTCATGCACGCCAACGAAGACAAGAAATATATCAATCAATGGTCCAAGAAACTCTTATGAGGCAATCAAACTGATCTGGGCAGTTGAAAATACCAAAAGTCAAATCCAAATTTTTGAAAAATTGAGTTCGCAGGCAGGCAATATTACACAGTGTGAGAATCATTGATTCTCGCAGGTGACCCTTGAGCAGGGTGCGAGAACCTCGCACTGAAACCTAAAGGCAGAGTGCAAACTCTACCTATTCTCGTAGGCTGCAATGAAGTACAATGAGAGAATGTCTGAACATAATCAAAATTTTGGAAAATGAAGCAAAATTAAAAAAGGCCTCTGGACCCAGAGGGTCTATCAGGATATCCTGAAGACTCATAGATTGATAGGATAGGAGAAAAGTGAAAAGAAAGAAAATGGCCACATAAACATATCAAAAGCCACAAATAAAATTGGATTCTCCCCAGTGGAGTCGCCAATTTTGTTATTGGATAAATCCGTAGGTGCGGACACTAACCAATCTCCCTAGATCCACTTGGATCTAGAACAAAGCAAGACAGAACATGACTCTTTCCCTAGATTTTGATCATTGAATTAAATAGGAGGCAAGAACAAATAACATACTTTATTATTTCTTCCTATGGTCTTTGTTGCTCCCGCTTCACTCCAGTGCTCTTGTGCAGCCAAGAATAAGACAACACAAACCAACCAAAGTGAAGATAGCACAATCTATTCAACGGTCAATCTATGTGTATGATCAAGGAATTATACAATAAAGTGGAAATAGCTTTATGGGAAAGGAACATGCTATTGTATCATATTAATGGAAATTAAAGATTATAACCTAAGCCTTGATGTCGCAAACTTCCTTTCGATGGCCCTTGGCTCCGACACACACACTTTCTCATTCCTTACATGAAGAAGATCAAATCCTCTTGATAGACCTGCTAGAGTCTTCAAGATGTTGTTCAATGCTGAGTCCTTCACACAATTCTTTCACCAATTATCCAATGAATCTTTCTTAACCTTTTCCATGAGAATTCCCTCAATATATAGGAGAGAATGAATTAGTTACTTGGATAAGAATGATCCCAAAATATCAGGGAATCCAGTACTAGGATAACCATTCGAATGCCAACCCATCCTTCTAGAAGATTCCCTTCTAGAAGCATCGAGAATTCATCTTTTTCCTTTCTTTAGGAAGAGTTTGCACCCTATCATTTCAACACAGTGCGAACTTCTCGCACCCTGGCTTAAGGCAGACTATGAGAATCAGACATTCTCATAGGAAAATATACTAGCAGCCTGCGAACCTTCTTCAAAAATGAGATTTCTGGAAAGAGAAGAAAGTAACTTTTCTCAGGAGAAAGTTCTTATGAAGAACCTGAATACACCATCATCAATACATCATCATGATTACCAAAATCATGGGTAACAGTAGTGAATGTAGTTTTATACTAATCGGCGGGGTGGATTTGAATTTGATTATAACCAGAGAAATCGTCCATAAAGGATAAAGCCTCGTGGTCAGCGCAGTCGTTGATAATTTGATCGATGAAAGGCGTTGGAAAGTTGTCTTTGGGACATGCGTGATTGAGATCACGAAAGTCTGTGCAAACGCAGATAGTGCCCTGTTTTTTGTTAATGGATATAGGGTTGGAAACCCATGAGGTATAGGCGATGGGGTAAATGAACCTGACAATGCATAATTTGTCAATTTCGGCTTTGATTGTCGCGGCTTTGGATGGGTGTAGTGGTCGTTGTTTTTTACGAACTGGTGTAATGTCGGGTCAGGTGTCGATGTGATGTTCAACGATAGAGGGATCGAGGCCAGGCATTTCCATGTATGACCAAGCAAAAATATACTTATATTCTTGGAAGAGATCTTTATAGGCGATAATTTTCTTAGGAGTTCAAGCAGCTCCAATGGTGATTTCCTCAACGGTGCCATTGTTAATGGAAATGTTGATTTTAATGGTTGGGGAAATGTTGGCCATGTTGCCTTATTCAAAAGAATCAGGAGTAGGAATGGGGTTTTTGAACCATTCGATAGGCCCTGATGGGATAAAATCCTTGGTTTTGACCACGTAAATGGGGTGTTGGTTAGGAGGCGCGGAGGCTTCCTGTGGAAAGAAGAGTGCACGGTGGTGTAGCACATCCCAGGGATAGTCCGGGTGGTTTAACTCTTCAAGTATTTCTTCGTCGCATTGGAAGTGACGGGAATACAAGGGGTCATGAGGAGTGATATCGGTGACGGTTGTCATGTGGTTTCCCCCTGGTGAGGAAGAAACAGAGGGAACAATGATAGGAGATGGTGAGGGTTCGCTCAACACAAACCAGATATTGAAGTACTGAGGGGTACCCGTGGTAGTTGGGTGTAAACTTTATGTAGGGGAATGAGCGGGAGAGTTGGGGGGATTGGGGGGTGAATCCTCAGATAAGTCATCGAATAACCATGGAGGCATTGGAAGGGCCTTGGGTTCGGGAGAAATGACATGAAGATCCGCTAGTGACGAGGTAATGTCAATTATCGACTCTGAGGGTCGTTGAAGCAGGGTCAACTGGCATCGCCTGTATTCAAGGATCATAGGACACTGGTGTGTAAAATGAGCTAACGAGTCACAGAGAGAGAAGGAGAGTCTCATACGTTCATTGACTGAAGTGGTGACATAACAGATGTCAGTGATATTTGTGGAGGAGGACGTAGCAGGACTGGGGTTGCTCTGGAAGCTCTGGCGTACTGTGGCTAATGTCTACCTAAAGCGTGGCAGTGCTAGATAATGGTGGGTATAATGGCCATATTCGAAACATATAGCGCAAGAGAATTTGGTCCGCAACCCTTTACTACTGGAATGGGGGGTCATAGTGGCAGGACTAGCTATAGTGGTGAGTGTTGGTGGAGTGTGATTGAGTGGAATCAAATTTTGTAACTCTGGTAGAGATGGGTAGTTGTTGGTTTGGTGTCCCTCTTTTTCACATAGTGCGCAAGGCAGTGGGATGCATGGAGGGAGTGGAGTTGTGGGCTCCTTCTTCTTTCTCCTGCCCCCAACTATGGCAGGGGGGTTAGTGAGCGGGGGTGTGGTGGGAGTAAGTATGGGAATCGTCATGGGGATTCCTTATTTTTGGGGGGGGAGGGATGGTCAAGGGACCATCTCTGGTGGGTGTAAATACCAAAATGGGATTGCTAACACCATATTAGGTAGGGTGAGCCTTGCAGCTACCTGAAAAGATTCGATGCCTGGTGGAGGGTAAAAGAAGAGAATTTGGGTGATGGTTAGGGGAACTATCTCTCAAACTGGGATATGTCCTTGGGGAGAGGTGGAATCGTTTACTGCTGGGGTCGACGAGTGTGCAGGAGGTTCTTGAGGGGGGAGTGTTGTGACAAGTGAGACATCGGATATGATATAAGCCTCGGTAGGAGGATGGGTATCCTCTGTGTGAGTTCCATTAGATGATACAACGCATACTTGATTGGAAGGATGAAGGAGTGGTGGTGCTCCATGGTAAGTTCCTAACAATGATGGATCTTCAAAAATTCCACGACCCATCTCGACGAGTGGGTATGCATCGTGGCTTGTGTGGATGAGAGGAAGAATTTTATCGATGTTGGCAGATGGAATAGGCTCGTAATGTGAGACTTGGTCAATGGTAACGATCTTCCCATTGTGAAGGAACATCATTTTTCGAAAGGACGGAACATGCCACTACCTTCATAGCATACATGTAGCTACAACTGAACAGGATATTATAATCGAGTGGGGCGTCGATAACTTCGATGTCAATGAGAATAGTCTTGCCCCCGAGTTCAACGGGGACATTTTGGAAGAGCCCTTTAGAAGACAATGGTCGCTTGTCATAAGCTCGTAAGGTGATGGCAGAGGGTATGAGTTCGTGGGAACCGAGCTTCTGCCATACTGTTTTGGACATAATGCATGTAGATGCACCTTCATCGATGATACACCGATTAACTGTGATGTTCTGTATTTTTACTAGTATTTGAAAAACGATCAAGGTGGGAAGGCGAGGTTCTCCATTGTTAAGACCAAAGGTAATGTGTTGGGTATCTGCAGGGTCGACTGCCCCCAAGGCAGAAAGTAATGATTTCCACTGAGTAGGACAAGTCTGGAGGACCTCCAATACTGACATGGCAGCCGGGGATTGTGCTAAGTCGTCTACCAAACTATAGTTATGAGCTGCCCTAGCCTGTGGGTTGTGGACATTCCTACGCAATGGGATGCAAGGGATGTGAAGCGATGGTTCTACAAAGAGGAGAGGAATCACTAACGGGGGTCCCGTCGGTGTAGGGTTTGTCTTTGGAGGGATAGGAGGAGATTCAACGGGTTCATGATACTGACGATTACATGTTTGCAGAAGGATTTATTCCTCACTAGTGAGGAGAATTATGCGATCTATTGGATTGTTGGGGTTGAGGTATTTTCCCACCTGAGGTGGAGGATGTTGTGTGTCCTATTGGGTGTTTATCACACCTTGATGTGGAATGGGATTTTGTAGCATGGCAGGAGGGGGTTTTTGTATGTATTGTTGTGGTGCCTGTTGAGGGACAGGCAGTGTTGGAGGATGGGGAAGACTACCAAAGTCTTTCAACCATTTGAAATCAACGATTTGGGAGAAATGATAGGTGTAATGGCTGAACTCACCACAAAGGGCACAAGGGGAGTTGGTTTTAACATTATTATTATTTCTCCCTTGGCATCTATTACTATTTCCCCTCTGGGGGTTTTGATTCCCTTGGTTTTGGTTTCCTCCAGTGGATTGGTTCTACTGGGGTTAATTCCCGCCTTGACCTGGGTTGTTGTTGTTCCTGTTTCATCCTTTCTTCTTGGCATTGTTCAATGGATGGGTTGGATTGGCCATATTCAGTTGTTCGAAATTTTGGTATTGCTGAACGGCAGAGGGTTGAACAAAATTCACCCCCGCATGAGGATGTGGGGGAGCCATGGGTTATGGGGGACTAGGAAATGGGAAGTATAGATTATGTGGTGGTAACAATCCATAAGGTACATAGGAAGGCATAGTGCTTTCGCTAGTACTATAAGCTAAGGTAGAGGGGGTACCATAATTCGTTTGAATAGGTGGATGTATGGGGGGTGTCGGCGGTGGTCCACTGATGGGTGGAGGTATCGCAACAAGGTATGGTTGTTGATAATGGGGTGGGGGGTAATAAGAAGTGCCCCTGTATGATGGTAGGTATTGGGGTGTTCCATACATCGATGGTGGTTGGTGTTGTGGACCGTGGTGAGTGGTGGTACCAATCAGTCCATCTACTGAGTGAGATCAAATGGCACAGGTTTTGGAAGATCAGGAAGTACGATGTATAAGTACCATGATTGTGCATAGATGAGGTCATAGTGTTGGGCCTTACTGATGGCTTCCTCTTCAGATTGAGGGAAGGTGGAAGCGACATCCTTACCGAGGAGAGAGACAAGTGATCTAAGAAACCAGTCGAGACACTGTTTCTTGGTGGTTTCTGCTTTGCACAAACTTCGTCGCCTACACCACTCGTGAATGTGGTTGGCGATATGTGTGGCTGAGGTTTTTTTGAAATTATAAAGTAGTTCTAGACCATTGTTGTGGCGGATTGGTAATTGGAAGAAGGTCAAGAATGCTTTGGCCAAGGACTCAAAAGTTGTGTGTGATCAGGGGATCAAATTTTGCTCAATTTTCAAACTGCTCGGAATGCGACGAAAACAGTGCCATTGCGTCTATCTCGTCTTCCTGATTCCGGCGGTATATTTACTTTCGCAAAAGGAGTCCGTATGGAGGAGATATCGCGATCTGTCCACCAAGCCAAACAGGAAAAAAATTGGGATGCTGACTGTACCTGTCCGTACAGTCCATACGGCCACATGGCAGGGCCGTACCATCATGATGACGTGGTAGTTTGATGATGTGGCATATTTTTATTGGTTGATGGTTGTCCAATTGGATGTTGACATGTGTCTCATTGGCAGCGAATGGTATGAGGACACGTGGCCCAATGCTTGGGCACCACGTGTCCTCCGTTGGTTGGCTTATAATGGTTATGTAAAACTAATGGAGGCCACGGGGTTCGACCCTCGGACCTCCCACTACAACATATGACTTTACAATTTGCGTTAACCATGGTGCTGACCCGTGTTCCTTGTTATATAATCCATCGCACATATATTTGAATTGAAATGTTGTATTATGTGGAAAGGGGTCGGGCCGGGGCTAAGCCCCGGCCCGTGGTCGTTACACATTATAATATGACCATGTTTTATATAGTCACGCGGGGTCTATGTTACATAGCCCATGGATATGGTTCCACTATACACATATATAACCATGTAATATAAATGTGTGCACGGTTGTAATATGTATGTCATGCTATTGTATATGCACGGGAGTTATACCGTTGCCACGGCTCAAACGACTTAACCGCTTTTTCGCCCAGCCGTTGGTTCTATGTGCCATATGACCGAGTGCCGAGGCAGTTAGGGGCTGGAGGTGCCTTAACCGTCCTACGGTTTGCATCGTTGGCGCAGCTGTGCCCGGTGCCGAGTTTTTACGCTTAAATGAGCGTGTGAGCCAGGTTTGAAGCACAAGGGTGTGATTTGTAGAACCAGAGACAACAAAGTTGAAGAGGGAGATTTCAAGAAGGCTATCTTCTTCATTTTTCGACCGTTTTAGGTGCCCAAAGAGCCCCGACAGGGGATTTGGGATGCTGCGAAGCCATTGGAGCAGTCGGTTTGTCATTTTGAGCATTGTAAGGCATGTTTTTGAGCACTTTGAGCAATTTAATAATAATGATCCATTGAAAGCTGGACCAGGAGATGTAGCCCGGAGTGGCGTGAACTCCTTTATCAAGTTGTTGTGTTTATGTCTGATGTTCAAGGATTTATGTTGTTGTCTATGTGTATTTCTACATAAGTAATCCTTAATTATGTGTTGCAAATTGATCCGGTTGCTTTAAACACATAACATTTCACTTGCAATATTTATTCAAGTTTTTTCAAGTCTTCTTCATTTTTAGATCAGTGTGGGACCCTGATTTTTTTTCTACATACTATTTGGCTGATGGGCCAGTGAGTGTGCGTTGAAATAATCACAGTCTGATGGAATCATCCATAATGCTATTGGAAGAGAACCATAGGTGAAAGGTCATGACATGGTTGGTGGGGTCATCGCCTGCCTTTCCTTCGAACTTTGGTATGTCCGAAGGTAATTTGGTGGGCATTGCAGGCCATGTGGAAGCATCCAATATAGGGTCATTGGTGAGTTTGATGAGATCTGGTATGTTGAGAGAGGCCAAATATGGCATCTGCAGTGGGGGGGAGGATTAGCTCCAGCCATGGTGTGAGTGTGTTGTGAACCTGACCCTTGAGGGGGGATAGGTGGGTTGGTGCTTCCTCCTTGAGAGGAAGTTGGTCCCCTGCTTTCGTGTAAAGGAGAGCAAGTGAACGGATGACCTTGGGAAGTGGACCCAAGTAATGTAGAACCAAGCAAAGATGATCCTAAAATAGTAGCACTCACAGGAGTGTGTGAAGGAGGTGTTGATGAGTGGACAAGACCAGACACTCCCCCTAAGATAGGAGGGAGGTTTAGCAAGCATCGTGAACGACAGGGGTTTTGTGGGTCCCCTATGATGTCCGACTAGCTACATGAATGTGTGAAAATAGTGGTGAGAGTAATATAGAAACAAGAGCTTTTGCGTTGAATGTTACACAATATATATATCCAAATCAAACTGTAATCAGAGGTGCATCATACATAAAATGTTTTTTGAAAAAGAAGCATATATGTGGGTACGTGGGTTTTGTCCATGTGGGGAATCAAAAAGAAAACAAATGCTCATGTCCTAGAAGACGTAACGTCCTTCCTCTCAAAATAGCACTAGACCTTCCAACAGTACTCAACAGTGGGGTCTGAAGTCACTAGAAGAGAAACTAGTAAAGGATGAAATAATTGGTTATAATGAGGGGTAAAGGGAGGATATCCCGAAAGAGCTAGAGATATTTCCCAATAGCCACACAAAATCCAATTAAGGTGCAATTGCATCCCACAATTTCCACCTAGGTAGATGTCCTAAAATTTGGTCACTAGGTACCTCGGTCAAAGTGCGTCATTTAGATTTTCGGCCTAAGAAATGGGTCACGGCCTGGATCCCATCCAAGAGGTGGGTGCCTCAAGGGGGGATGCACAGAACAACCGGACCTCATCCTTCAACCCTTCATGGGTATCTCCCTGCCTTATGGTGTTAGGAACACTTAACTTGGAGGATTTTCAGTTCCCTATTTGACAACTTCTATTGTTTTGACAATGTGAGAACTAGATAACGGGGAGTTATTTGGATGCCTATCCCCGAAATCCTACCTAGACTAAAAAATTTCTTTTGGCATGTTAAGAACCAAGGACTTAATACAAAATGACCACAACAGATATACAAGAACAATATGAAAAATCTCCTTTATTACTATCAAACCCTTAGGGTAGGGCAACAACATACAATGGATCCTATTATGGAATGGATCCCCTCCTGTTCACTTGCCTCTTTGAGGGGGCATCCTCCTATTGAGCTACCGCTTCACAATACAATATTTCTCTTCATGTCTCATTACATTGCTTGAATCCCTTTATATAGTGCTACCATCACCTAAGAACATTCTAGAGGAGGAATCTTCTAGAAGTAGAACCTTCTA
>JZKD02S2027768.1:485381-500125 GCA_000966675.3 Picea glauca
CAAAAAGGGAAGAAGGTCACCAAAGGTGATGACAAAAAGGTATGGAAATGCTGGAAATAAAGGTTTTGTTACAATAAATAAAGAATAATTTGGATTGAGTGTACAAATACAGAAACGGGTGCCCCAATGTAATATGGATGGACCGGTGAGGGCTCCATTTGCTTGGAGAACTAGTGGAGGGTGGGGGCCCCATGGGTGGGTTTTTGTATGAGATAGGTGAAATGAAGGGAAATTTGCAGAGGGGAAAACTGATTGTGGATGAAATGGAGGGTTCATGATACTGTGGAGGTGCAGTCAAAATAGAACCTTGAAGAGATAATATGGGAGTCCAGTGGGAAAGCTAGCAAAATGAGGAGAAGGAGTATGTGGTTGATTCGCGACATGATGTAAGACTATCGGGACTGCCATCCATAAAGGTTTGAAAAATAGCATGAGTGTCAAAGTGCAAAAGGGTGCTATGAATGAGACAACTCATGTGGGGGAGAGGGCTACTGGGTGACAGTACCTAATATGCAATGGAGGTGTTGGTACTGCAGAGCCAGAGATGGGGATCCTAGAGGCAAATGTCGGAGGGTGTGACTGGAGATGCAAGTGAGATTCAAAGGGAATGATTACATGCCATTTCTGATTATATACCTGAAGGGGTTGTGTTGATGTATGATGAATAAGTAAATACACACATGAAAACAAAATGCCCGACATGAACAATATCTGAAGAGAATCGAACATACAAGCATTTATTTGATAATTTTGAACATGAGCATGCGTACCTGGATGGGGTAAAAAAAATGGTGCCTCGGGGGCTCTCGATAAAAAGTGGCCCGGGGACTGTCTTGATGTAGATGACGGGATGTTGATCCTGTGGCTGAAGACGGATTGAAGAACGGACACCCGGAGCTCCCAGAATGGTGATTGGAAGTTTGGCGGAAAGGCCTATATATAGTTGTAGGGCCCACATTACCACCTCATTTGTACTTGCTGCCAGAGTGACTGGACGAGAGGTATTAAGAGTTGATTTGGAGATTCTAGGAGAATGAGGCAACTGATCCAGGACCAATGAGCTTCAGGTTGGTAGTCTTATTGTCCTACATAGAAGTAGATTTTAAATTTCTGGGCAGGGTCTGTACGGAGGGTCGTACAGAGGGTTTTATGGGTGCGGGCCCCCAAGTGCGCAGGCGATCTGGAAATATGTGCACACAAGTGCATGCCTGTTATCTAGATAGCCACACATGGGTGCACTCATAGGAAGGACAAAGGTGTGCATGATATGCGTGTCTGTTTTCTACACAGTCGCGCATGGGTGTGCGGCTGTGTAGTGGACAGGTGTGCTTTGATGCGTGCCTGTAGGGTGGGCAGGCGTGCCTATGATATGGATAGGCGTGCACGTATGCACGCTTGTGGGATGGAGAGGCACACATATGTGTGCACCTATGGGGTGAATAGGCATGCATATGTGCGCACCTATGGGGTGAACAGGCGCACATATGTGCGTGCCTGTGGGTTTAACAGTCGCGCCTTGGGGGCAAGGCTGATGGGTGAAAAACTTATCTTTTTTAATGTTTTTTATGTTCAATATGGCTGACTTAGGACTGTATTATGTGGTTGTAGGTGATCATTTTGCACGATGCGAATCGACTGGAGAGAGCGAGATTGGTCCCAGCTGAGGGATGTCGTGGCTATTGAGGAGTTGGGGGTACGTGCCACTTTGGCAGCCTGCGGGCTGCTGAAGTTATTTGAGTGCCCATTGATATGGGCGCAGGAGTATATCCTATAATTTCTTATCTGGATGTGGATTCTAAAGAAGATCGCCTTCACTGCAGTGGAGGATATATACTTTTTTAATGGGCTCACTTTTCGGGGAACACCCCTACCGGCGTAGTCAGTGCTACCCGTGGACGTGTCGTTAGTGACATTGGGACAAAGGTATTGTTCTAGGGAGAACTATATGTCAGGCTCCGTTATGAGAATCGAGGTGATGGATGCTCTAGCACATCATTGTATAGCAGTGATGATTGTGAGGGTGTATGGGTCCCTCGCAACTCAGCAGATCAGTGGTGGTCAGCTGAGTGTTATGGGGAGTGTACTAGCCGGTGAGCATTTTTCCTGGGGGCTTACGTTGCATGCTAGAATGGTAGGGAAGCTGGATAGGTGTCAGTCGACCGACACGGGGGACTTTTCTTTTGGCTTCATCTTGGTGGTCTTGTTTCTAGAGAGGGTGTCGATGTTGCACCCTAGGATTTTATTGGACGCTCCTGGGGCGCGAGAGCTGCGATTGAGGTGGTGGTCGACTATTTTGGTTCACCGCGATGGTGGAAAGGGTGGTCATTATTTTACAATGGAGGTGGCGCAGGTGTGGCGAAAGATGTCGCAGGTGATACTGCAATACCCATACGCTGGTGTGGACTTCCGAAGTGATCCGGACATGGTGTTACCTCCAAGGGAGGTATTTGATCACCGAGGTATGTTTATGAGTTTGATATGTATTGATTTTTGAGATAGCATGACATGTGTATTTTGTATAGATGTTGATACAATCGTTTGTTTATTTGTATGTGCAGATGTGGGGCCTCGTGGGCGTGAGGTTGAGCTGCTAAGAGAGTCATCTCACCAGGAGATGGGGAGACCACCACGGGGAGGGCCACGAGTAGGAGAGAGATGTCGACGTGAGGATGTCGAGGCGAGACTAGCTGAGCATGAGAGAGCAACGAGGAGACGTTGTTTTGATGACCCAAGTGTCGGGCCATTACATGCTCCTCTAGCGGACTTCGGGGGATATTTTGAGGACATTCGTCATCACCTAGAGGCGGTGCTACAGGGTGTACCTGAGGGCATGTGGTCATGTATCCGGGATGAGGGAATCCTGGAGTAGTGTGTGGGAGTTCCACCGCTGTGGTGGGTCATGGTGCGTCGAGCATCAGTAGAAAGTGTTGCTATGACTAGACAGTTACCTCTCGGTCCAGCGGGACCAGTAGTGGGTGGGGGACCACTGCCCGAGGGAGGGGCAAGAGGTGGTGCTCTAGAGGCACCATGAGTGTCACTCTATATATATTTTTATTTTGTATATAGGCTGGTGAGCCCATTTTGGTGTAGTGGCACCAATTTTGTACTGAGGTTCTTCACTGGCCTGCGGATCATTGTATATTTGTATGTAAACATTTTGATGGCACTGTGGACTAATTTATATATACATGAGTATACATTTTGGGATCTATGTGATGTTTACATGTGTTGTGTAATCTGTTGATGATGTCTAATTTATATATGTTGTGACAGGTTTTTGATAGTGTTATGTATGTGTAGAGGTATCTTGATGTGATATATGCCAATCTAACAGCATGTTAGCTAAGTTATCTGTAATTTGATTCAATTGTCTTGGAATATGTGTAAATGTAATGACATCAAAATGTCAAGATAAAAGTCTAACTTGCAGGTATTTGTGAAAGAGGAAAGGATCGCGAATGCGGTACACATTGTTGAGCTGGAGGACGACTAGTTGAGAGTTGAGAAAGACGCTAAGGTGATGAATATGATGATGTTGGGCGTTGGCGAGGAGGCCAATCATGACAGTATATTCATCTTGGTTGTTGGTGGCTAAACCCAAACATATGTCGCCAGAATGGAGCATTTCATGTGAGGGGGTATAGAGGGCCCAAGCTGCCATAGCGAGATTTTGTGTCCAACGACTAGTGTCGTCGATGTAACCGATGTGGTAGGCCGATGGAGGAAGCATATGTCAATAGCACAAATGATAGTTTAGAGGTGAGGGATGGAAAAAAGATTAAAATTTCTTTAAATAACCTAAAGTAGAATGGTTACGCTTAGGCATAAAATTTCTTTAAATATAACCCGTTGATGAGCTCTTTGAGAGAGAGGCCTTTGGGAGAGGCTAGGATGTATGCGCCTTTGGTGAGGCAATGTTGGATAATGTAGGGGCCATGCCATAGTGACTCGAATTTTCCATGACCAAGGGTATCGTGGTTGATATCGTAAGAAAGGATGAGGTCGCCTTCGTGAAATGAACAAAGGTTGACATGGCGATCAAAGGTGGCTTTTGACCATTTTTTGGCTGCCTCATTGTTCTATAATGAAGATCAGTGACCTTCATCCAGGGATTCTAAGTGCAGCAAGCGCTTCTCCATTGGAGCAGTGTTGGGTAATAGCTCAATTGCGGTGCGTAAGGTGGGAATTTCACACTCGATGGGAAGAGTGGCCTCAACCCCATGGACTAGATGAAATGGGGTGAAACCAGTGGTCGTTTTCACGGCCGTACAGTAAGCCCATAGCGTGGAAAATAACATATGATGCCAATTGGTTTTATGTTTATTAACTGTGCACTGTAACATGGTATTAAGGACCTTGTTAACTGCTTTGACCTATCTGTTTGACTGAGGGTAATATGGTGAGGCAAACGCATGGGAGAATCCTAACTGAGATAAGAGTTCGACGAAAATTTCATTCTCGAAGTGTTTCCCGTGATCAAAAACAAGTTGGAGTGGTACTCCAAAGTGGGATATGACGTGATTAAGATCGCGAAATTTTGTGCAGACGCAGATAGTGCCCTGTTTTTTGTCAACAGGTACAGGGTTGGAAACCCATGATGTATAGGCGATGGGGTAAATGAACCTTGACGCCCGTAATTTGTCAATCTTGGCTTTGATGGCCGCTTCTTTTGATGGGTGTAGCGGTCATTGTTTTTGACGAATTGGTGTAATGTCAGGCTAGGTGTCGATGCGATGTTCGATGATAGAGGGATCAAGGCCAGGAATTTCTGTGTATGACTAGGCAAAAATATCCTGATATTCTTGGAAGAGGGCTTTATAGGCGGTGATTTCTTGAGGAGTGCAAGCAACTCTAATGGTGATTTCCTCGATGACTCCATTTTTTATGGAAATGTTGATTTTTATGATTGGGGAAATGTTGGCCATGTTTCCTTCTTCAAACACATCAGGGGAAGGAATGCGGTTGTTGAACCAATCGATATGCCCTGATGGGATAAAATCCTTAGTTTGGACCGCATATATGGAGTGTTGGTTAGGAGGCGTGGAGGCTTCCTATGGAAAGAAGAGCACTCGATGGTGTAGCGCATCCCATGGGTAGTCAGGGGTGTTTAACTCTTCGAGTATGTCCTCATCACAGTGGAATTGGTGGGAATACAAGCGGTCGCAAGGAGTGATATCAGTGACTATCCTTTGGTGATGAAGAAGTAGGGGGAATGACGCAATGAGATTGTGATGGTTCGCTCGACATAAACCAAATAACAAAGTACTGAGGAGTACCCATGGTAGTTGGATGTAATATTTTTGTAGGTAAATGAATGGGAGAATTGGGGGGATTTGGGGGTGAATCCTCGGATAAGTCATCTAAGAACCACAGAGACATCAGGAGTGCCTCAAGTTCGGGAGAAATGATATGAAGAATCTTTAGTGACGAGGTAAGGTCAACCATCGATTTTGTAGGGGTTGAAATCAGGGTCAATTGGTGTTGCCTGTATTTAATGATCATAGGACATTGGTATGTAAAATGATATAAGGATTCACATAGAGAGCAAGGGCATCTCATACGTTCATTGACTGAAGTTATGACATAATCGATGTCAGTGATTTTTGGTAGGGATGATGTAGCTGGATTGGGTTTGTTCTGGAAGATTTGGTGTATTACATCTAATGTCTACCAGAAGCGTGGCAATGTTGGGAAATGGTGTGTATAATGGCCATATTTTGAACATATAGCGCAAGCGAATTTGGTTCGCAGCCTTTTACTACTTGATTGAGGGGAGGGGGCGGCAGTACTTGCTACGGTGGAAAGCGTGGATGGTGTTTGACTAAGTGGAAAAAGGTTTTGTAACTCAGGTAGAGATGGGCAGTTGTTGGTTTGGTGTCCATCTTTCTCACATAGCACGCAAGGGGATTGGATGTGTAGGGAAATTGGAGTTGTGGGCTCTTTCTTCTTTCTCTTGCCCCCAGCTGTGGAAGGGAGGATAGTGAGTGGAGGTGTACAGGGTATGGTGGGAGTATGGGAATCGTCATTGGGATTCCTTCCATTTGGGGTGGAAGGGATGGTTGAGGGACCATCTCTCGTGGATGTAAATACCAAACTGGAATTTCTAACACCATATTAGGTAGGGTAAGCATTGTGGCTACTTGGAAATCTTGTACACCAGGTGGAGGGTAGAAGGGGATCTGATTAATGGCTTAGGGAACTATCTCCCAAACTAGGATATGGCCTTGGGGAGAGGTGAATTCGTGGACTGGTGGAGTCAATGAGTTCACATGAGGCTTGTGAGGGGGGAGCTCTGCAATTAGTGGGACATCAAATATGATAGAAGCCTCCCTAGGAGGAAGGGTATCCTCTATGTCAGTTCCGTTGGATGATATGACGCATACTTGATTGGATGGATGAAGGAGCGGTGGTGCACCATGGTAAGTTCCTAACAATGATGAGTCTTTGAAAATTCCAGGACCCATTTCGATGAGTGGGCATGTGTCGTGACTCGTGTGTATGAGAGGAAGAATGTCATCAATGTTGGCAGAAGGGTTAGGCTCGTAATGTGAGACTTGGTCAATGGTAATGATCTTCCCTTTATGGGGCAACATCATCGTGCAAAAGACGGAAAAGGCAATTTCCTTCATAGCGTACATGTAGCTACGAACAAATAGGATATTATAATCGAGTGGGGTGTCGATAAATTCAATGTCGATGAGAATAATATTGCCCCCAAGTTCTACAAGGACATTTTGGAAGATCCCTTCAGGAGACGATGGTCATCCATCATAAGCTCGTAAGGTAATGGAAGATGGTATGAGTTCGGGGGAACCAAGTTTTTCAATACAGATTTGGACATAATGCATGTGGATGCACCTTCATCGATGATGCATCGATGAACTGTAATGTTCCAAATGTTTACTGGGATTTGAAAATAAATCAGAGTAGGACGGCGAGGTTCTCCACTATCGAAATCAAATGTAATGAGTTGGGTATATGTGGGGTCGACTGCCTCCAAGGCGGAAAGTAATGATTTCCGCTAAGTGGGACAAGTTTGAAGGACTTCTAAAACTGACATGGCAGTTGGGGATTGTGCTAAGTCATCAACCAAACTATAATTATGAGCCTCCCTAGCCTGAGGGTTGTTGACATTCCTGCGCAATGGGATACGAGGGATGTGAAGAAGTGTTTTGGCAGTAAGGTGAGGGAGTACCAACGGGGGTCCTATTCATGGTGGGTTTTTTTTCTGGGGGAATGGGAGGAGACTCAACAGGTGCACGATATTGATGTTTACATGTTTGCAGAAGGATTTCTTCCTCACTGGTGAGGAGGATGGTATGATCTACAGGATTGTTTAGATTGAGGTACTATCTCAACTGAGGTGGGGTAGGCTGTGTGTTATGTTGGGTGTTCATCACACCTTGGTGTGGAATGGGATTATGCAGTACGGCTGGGGGGGGTTGTTGCATGCATTGTTGTGGGGCCTGTTGAGGGGCAAGCGGTGTTGGAGGATGTGGTAGAATGCCTAAGTCTTTCAACCATTTAAAATCAACAATTTGGGGGCAATGATGAGTATAATGACCGAATTCACCACAAAGGGCACAATGGAAATAGGTTTTAATAGTATTATTATTTCTCCCTTGATGCCTATTGTTGTTTCCTCCCTGGGGGTTCTGATTCCCTTGATTCTAGTTGCCCCCAGTAGGTTGGTTTTGTTGGGGTTGATTCTCGCCTTGACCTAGGTTGTTATTGTTCCTGTTTCTTCCTTTCTTTTTGGCCTTATTCGACGGATGGGTTGGATTTTCCATATTCAACTGTTTGAAATTTTGATATTGTTGAACGGGAGAGGGTTGAAAAAAATTTACCCCAGTGTGAGGTTGTGGGGGTGCCATGGGATTTGAGGACCAGGAAATGGAAAGTATATATTCTATGGGACTTGTGATTCGTGAGGTACATAGGAAGGTGTGACGCTTTCGCTAGTACTTAAAGTATAAGCTGAGGTAGAGGGGGTACCAGAACTTGTTTGGATAGGTGGGTGTATTGGGGGTGTCGACAGTGGCCCACTGATGGGTGGAGGAATAGAAATAGGGTATGGTTGTTGATAAGGGGGTGGGGGGTAATAAGAGGTTCCCCCATACGCTGGTGGATATTGAGGTGTGCCATACATTGGTGGTGGTTGGGGTTGAGGACTGTGGTGTGTGGTATTACCAATCAATACATCTGCTAAGTGAGACATTCCAGGTTTGTCTTGACCGAATGGCATGGGTTTGGGGAGGTCAGGAAGTACTGTGTATAAGTACCCTGATTGTGAATAGATGAGGTTGTATTTTTTAGCCTTATTGATGGCTTCCTCTTGAGATTGAGGGAAGGTGGAAGCTACATATTTACCAAGGAGAGAGACAAGTGATCTGAGAAACCAATCAAGACATTGTTGTTTGTTGGTTTCAACTTTGCACAGACTATGTCATCTACGTTACTTGTGAATGTGATTAGTGATATGTGTGGCTGAGGTTTGTTTGAAATTAGAGAGTAGTTCAAGACCATTGTCATGGAGGATTGGTAATTGGAAGAAAGTCAAAAATGTTTTGGCTAAGGACTCGAAAGTCGCATGGGACCCTGATTTTTCATCTACATACCATTTGGTTGATGGGCCAGTGAGTGTGCATTGAAATAATCATAGTCTGATGGAATCATCCATAATGTTGTTGGAAGAGCACCATAGGTGGAAATTCATGACGTGGTTGGCAGGGTCATCACCTGCCTTTCCTTCAAATTTGGGGATGTCTGAAGGTAGTTTGGTAGGCATTGCAGGCCATGTGGGGTCATGCAATATAGGATAATTTGTGAGTTTTCTTAGATATGGTATGTTAAGAGAGGCCAAATATGGAATTTGCAGTGGGGGGGAGGATTAGCTCCAGCCATGGTGTGAGTGTGTTGTGAACCTGACCCTTGAGGGGGACTAGGTGGGGTGGTACTTCCCCCTTGAGATGAAGTTGCCCCCCCGCGTCTGTGTAGAGGAGAGCGAGTGGACGGAGGGACTTGGGAAGTGGACCCAAGTAATGTGGAACCAAGCAAAGTTGATCCTAAAATAGTGGCACTCACAGGAGTGTGTGAAGGTGGTGTTGATGAGTTGGCAAGTCTAGGAACTCCCCCTAAAATAGGAGGGAGGTTAAGCAAGCATCTGGAATGACAGGGGTTATGTGGGTCCCCTATGATATCTGACTAGTTGAATGGATGTGTGCAAAATGTGATGAGAGAAAATAAACAAGAGTCTTTGTTGCAAATTTTGAACTTTACACAATATATATATCTAAATCAAAATGTAATCAGAAGTGCATCATACATAAAGTGTTTTGAAAAAGAAGCATATATGTGGATAAGTGGATTTTTTCCACGTGGGGAATCAAATAAAAAAAATGCTCGTATCCTAAAAGACGTAACGTCCTTCCTCTCAAATAGCATTGGAACTTCCAATAGTACTCAACAGTGGGGTCTGAAGTCACCGGAAGAGAAACTAGTGAAGGATGAAATAATCAGTTATAATGAAGGGTAAAGGGGGCATATCCCGAAAGAGCTGGCGATATTTCCCAATATCCACACAAAATCCGATCAAGGTGCAATTACAGCCCACAATTTCCACCTGGGTAGATGTCCTAAAATTTGGTTACTAGGTACCTTGGTCAAAGTGCGACATTTAGATTTTCGGCCTAAGAAATGGGTCACGGACTGGATCCCATCCAAGAGGTGGGTGCCTCAAGGGGGGACGCACAGAACAACCAGACCTCGACCTTCAACCCTTCATGGGTATCTCCCTGCCTTATGGTGTTAGGAACACTTGACTTGGAGGATTTTCAGTTCCCTATTTGACAACTATTGTTTTGACAATGTGAGAACCAGATAACGGGGACTTATTTAAATGCTAATCCCTTAAATCCTACCTAAACTAAAAATTTATTTTGGCACCTCCTGTGGAGAAAAACTTAGTGAGTTTTTAGAAAAAAATTAGATGTGGTTGTTTGAGAGGTTGGGGGTGAACCAACCTCATTGAAATTAAATGGGAGTGGATAGTTTCGTCAAGAAAAGGGTGGGGTGTTTCAAAATCCCTTTGGAGGAAACTTACTTTGACCTCCACGTTTCAAGAAGAAACTATGTGAGTGATAAGTGACTTTTGTGTGTGAATGAGTGAAAGTGTGCCAATGTTTTAATGAAGTAGGTGTCACCTTGCTGCATGTGGATTTCGCTTGGTCCTTACAAGTGTTGATTACCTAATTAACTAAAAGCCTTTGGTACCACCTTGCGTAATTCAAAAGTCCTTGGGAAACTAGCATGTGGACATGTGGGTCCTTTACTATTCCTTTAACTCCCTATTGTGATTTAATCTAAGAAAAGCTTTGAAACTGTCCTAGATTGTGATCATGTGGGCATGTATGGGCCCGTTACAAAACCTTTAAACTTTCCTAGTGATTTAATCTAAGAAAGTAAATTTCAACACTATCCTATCTTTGTAGCATGTGGGCATGTATGTTCCGGTTAAAATCTTAAGATGTGTTTAAAAAATAAACTAAGAGGAGTCCCAAGAGGGGTTGTTGTCCTCTCCTAAAGGTTTTAATCTTTTTAGGGGAGATGAAATTGTCCCACAATCTTTTTCTGATTCTCAAGGTCGCTTGGAAGCGCGAGAGAAGAGCATACTAAGCGATTGTTATCCAATTTCTAGTCCCAATGCAAGTTTTATGTGATTACAAATGATTTCCAACTTATACGTTTTAGTCAAAGCAAGCCATCCATGTGGCAAAATGAAAGAAAAAGAGGAAATAATGATTTTAAAACCTCCTAAGTGCCTATGTGTTTTGGCTAATCCCTTTATATGAAGAGGGAACTGAGTGTGGTGCATCTTTAAACATGCATGAAATCACTTTTAAGAAGGCTAAGGGCCTTCCCCAAATCTCAAAAAACCTTACAATGTGTATTTTTTGCACAAGTGTGCGGGTCTCAGTGTAGATAGAGGCGCATTGAGTGCCTGTGTGCAGACCAAAACAAGCTTATGGGCACAAAACAGAACTATGACGTAGGCGCATGTGCACATGATGCACATCTTTGAACCAAAAAACCCACGCATAATGGACACACGGCCGTGAAAGAAAATTCCAGATGGAATTCTCCCAATTCAACTTAGAATTGGATGTTTTGCAGGTCGACTTGGGTCGGTTAATGCACCTGTAGGTTAAATAAACGAAAAGAAGAGCTATAAAAACCCAAATGGGGTAGGAAATTGATACCTTTCCCCAATGGAGTCGTCAATCTGTTGCGCCTCTTTCGTCACCTTAGTGAGAAAAACAGAGGTACTTGCAAGTTTAGTTGGGTTTGCTAAGTAGGACAGTTGTAAGGAAAAGGGTTAGAGAAAGAAATATAAAAGAACAACTAAGAATTAAACTAAGAAATAAAATAACAACTAAACTAATGATCATAGGGACATAAGGATAAAAGAAACAATAAGACCCATGTCACCAATGGTAAGGTTGATATTAGTGAAAGAAAACACCAAGAAGAAAGGGGACTATGAGTCCCTTCTTCCTCTAAGGGAGGGCTCTTGGACCCCCACAAATAAGCTCTTCTTACAACTTTGAAATGAAAATGGTGAAAGAATTCTTTGCTAATCCATTCAAGGGGTGAGATGGATTGCCCAATGCAATGGTGCTAGTATACTCTTAATGAGAATAGAGGATTTCTCAAGAGAATAGTAGCATCATAAATTTGCTATTGAATTCCTTAAAAAATGAAGTGCACCCATGGCCTTTTTATAGCATCTCTTTGAGGTATTGTGCAACCAGCTTGTAGTGTGTAAAGAGGCTAATTAGGGAATTTTTAGATCTTTGACCAGCCACCCAGTCGAATCCAGTCCAGATTTGAGTGTCAAATCAACTTGGAAGCTAAACTAGAAGTGGGTGGGAGGCTGACCACTCTCATAAATGCGTTGTTCTTAGATGTACGCGGCTTTTAGTGAACACAGTCGTGCATCGGGCGCATGTGCGCTTTTCCTGCGTTTATGTTTTGCGCATGTGTGCGCGCACCCTATGTAGTCATAGTTCACTTTAATTTTGTCACTGGTTGTATAGTTTTTGACCCTTTGGAAATGCTTTTGTGTTAATTTTGGTCCATGGGTGACCTCATAACTGTTTGGCGATGTTGAATTCTTGTAACCATTTGTGGATGAAATTTTAGTGATAACAAGAGTACCTCTGCACTTCCAGGTCAAACATCCCATCGATCTGACCCCAGACGCACCGCTACCCAATGGGCCAGTATACCACCACTCTCTGTTAGAAAATGAAAAGATCAAGAGGCAGATCCAAGAACTACTCCACAAGGGTCACATCTGCCCCAGCTCATTGCCTTGTGGGAGCCCAATCATGCTGGTGTAGAATAAAGATGGGACCTGGAGACTCTACATTGATTATTGGGCCCTAAAAAAAATCACAGTTTGAAACTGATACTCGATTCCCCAAATCGACGACCTCCTTGATCGTCTCATCGAGCCCAAATACTTCAGTAAGATTGATCTTCGAAGTGTGGTTGTTAGCACTCTATAAAAAATTTCGGTTGATAAAACAAATGACAGAGGTAACCTACAAACCAACTTTAGAGCTGGGTACTAGCCTGCTCATCTCAGAGAGGGCTCTCTCATGTCACTTGGTCTTTTATAAATGAGTTTTATTTAACAATTCAATGGATAGGTTTTGTTTTTTTGTGGGGTTTTTATAATTTTGCTGGAAAGGGGAGGGACACTTAGGGCTATGGAGTCAAACTTCTGAAAATGAATGGAAGTATTGACTAGTTCGTATAACTCTCCAGAGGATAAAGGCTAAATGAGGTGATAAATCTGAGTTATAATTTGTAAATTTGCAAAGTGTTTGAAGAAAAGAAAACATAGAACTGCATGAGAGCATTAAACAAACGAATTATGAATTAGTTAGGAAGAACATAACATAGTTTAAATTGGTTCAGCTGAGAGCATCACAAGATGAATTATGGGCCTTTGAATATCCAATTTAAATAGAAGATGGTGAAAATGAAATCACAAATACAGGAAATACATACAAAGAGAGGAGACAAAATTTAGATCACCACCATTAGAATTTTTTCATGGAAAGTTCAAGACTTTTGCATGTGTATTCAATTCAGCTTTAGAAAATCACATTCAAGTTTCAAATAGCTACAATCGTGCCCTTGTACTTCTTCCAACCCTTAATATAATTGGAACTTCTGATATTTATACAACTTGAGTTCCTTCGGTTTGAAACTGAGTATAATGATAAAAATGAAACGTTTTAGTTTTTGAAACTGATTACAATAATTACAAGGGATAGTTTCGGTTTTGAAATCGATTACAATGATTAGAAAAAAAATGTTTCATGATATGGCTTCTAACTCTTCTAACGCTTCAGTTCCATTCTTTGCCACTTTTTCTGCTCTGGTCTTCCACACGACCTACCATCTTCAGTGACACCTCGACATCATCTATTGAACCTTGGAAAACTGCACTATGTCTTACCCAGTTGTACTATCTCCTTCCATTGCAAGTCAGAAGGGATATCATAATCTATCATTTCTTTGATCAGGATCTCCAGGTCAATGCAGGAAGCATATGTCACGACTGGTAGTCCAATTTTGACTACTTTGAACTGATTCAAAATCTCAAAGTCTGTAATCAGATGCTCAACTGTTGTGGCTCCTTTTAGATTTTCTTCTAGGGTTTTGAAATTGGAGTGATCCATTCTCCACTAAGTGAGGCAAGCATTGTATTCTTCATGATCATGCAATTTTCCCTTGCCATCCCAAAATGTTGGGAGGCCTTTGATAAACAATTCTTCAAACAAATCCTTGAAGTCTCACACACTTTGCTCCATTTGTGTTTCCTTGGTTTATACTGATTTCAATAGGTTTTGTTTAGAAATAATGCTCATGGCCCAAATAATCAATGTAGTTCTGTCTTTAACTCCAATAGTCTGAAGTTCTGCAGTAGGAATGGAGTTGAGTAGATTTATGGCATTTTGGGACCATTTTGATGGATTTTTTGCTAAAGTTTCATTTACAATAGTGCACCTGCTTCTGGATGTGATGGTTATGTTGTCTTTATCATTGATGAAGTTTAAATACAATGTGGACTTGGTAGCTTCAACAACTATAGAATCCCATATGATATGCTTGGCCCCCTGCAACATACCTTTGCCTCTTAATCTCATCTTTAACTTATCTATGCTTTCCTGCAGGACTTCATTCTCCTTTTGAAATTGAGCCATTCTTTCATCCTTTGCTTGCATCTCTTGTTTCAATTTCTCCATGCTCCCTTTTAACCCTTTGATTTCTCCTTCTTTCAGGATAACTTGTGACATCGCCTGGACAAGTCCTTCAGTGTTTGGCCCAGCTTTTGCAGCATGAGGTACAACTACATCCCTGTCTAGCAATTTTGTCTGCTCTTGTGACCACTTCGCCTTTTCGCGTTCTAGTTGCAACACCTTATCCTTGTAGTCCAATGCCTCTTGATGAAGTGTTTCATTTTCTTGTTCTAGAGCAATCAATTCTACTTTTTGTGGATGCTTTGTGGCAGACATTTTGTAAGGTAGCTAGAGAGGTAGTGGAGGGGGCCTAGAGGGCCCATAGTGATAATAGTGGAGGCCATTCAATGTAAGGTGGAATAGGTCCACTATATTATTAAATAAGACCCACTATGGTAGTTAGATATAATAAATGTAAGAGGACTTCTT
>JZKD02S2027769.1:5433-30936 GCA_000966675.3 Picea glauca
CGACAAGTTGTTGATCCCGCCAGTCACAAATGTGTGTGTGTGTGTGTGTGTGTGTGTGTGTGTTTTATGAACATAACTTAAACTTTGAATTGTATAAGAGATTTGGCATCGAATGCTCTTATGAAAGCCAATAAATTTGTGTTTCTTTCTATTTTTTTGAATATTGGGGTCGTAAGACAATAGGTTCTAGATAGATTTAGATTTAGAGGTATGTAATAACACTTTACAAAATTGAGTAGGCTTTTTAATGAAAAGGGCAACACACTTCTGGGTTTTATAATGAATTNAAGCCAACATCTAGAGTAAGCTACCGCATTTTGATTAGCAAACCTTCTAAGATTGGGTAGTTTGTGTCATGGTGAATCAAATTCAAATGATCATTTGTAATTGCTCTTTAAGCAAGGTTGAGTTCATGACAAAGGACAGAGCTTCATACTCATGGTGTCTAAATGAATTTTAGGACTTACCCCACACATTTTATACTCAACCTGTTCTTAGATGTCGGTATTCTACCTTGTACATGAAGATCAAAATTTGTCTCTCTTCATTGAAAAGGGTGCAATAAACGCAAATTTATATTTTGTTCCTCCACCATGTTGTTTCATCAATTGATAACTGCCTACAGGGCATGTTGTAGGGCATTGACAAGGTATTATCCAACAAAATACTGTGAGGAAGAATGCCTAATGACTGCAGAATAACAGTGGCCTTAGCAAGTCAAGCATGGAATGCCAAGAAACAAGAAAGGTTGGCTTAATTGGACATCATTTTGTCCTTTGCTCAGCTTCCCCGAGAAAGCTTGTTCTTGTCTATCTAAAAATTACATTGGAATAAATTGATAATGTTCACAATTGCTAAATAATGACGAGCTGATTGTGCCGACTAGCGATAATGTGCACTAATAATAGAAGAAAAATGGATTGAATACACATGTTTGACAAAATGGGGAAACATGGTGACTAAAGATAATAAATCTTTCCTATAAAGATAATAAATCTGCTCTGAGCTAATTTTAGAAAAATTTCACAACCTAGATCAATAAATTATGAATGTCGTATCTGTCAATCAACGTAGCATGGAATCCCTTGGAAGGATTATAAAAGTACATTAAAAATTGCCTGCAAAGAAATTGAAGATTCAACTTGGAAACAACAGTTTCCATCATGAAACCAAAGACTTGGACCTTGGCACTAAGAATAGCATGTTCGTCAAAGTAGATAATTACCATAAACTGAATCATCTAAGCATATACCATGGGAGATTGAAAATATCTTATTTGATGCAGAATACTCAATATAATCACGTACGTCCAGCTCACAAGCTCAAAAAGCATAAAAGGAGTATATCCAATCTTTGAAGAACGAGTACTCAACATAATATCACATATGATCAGCGTAGGAATACATGAACTAGAAACAAAGAGATAAACCACTATACTTGGTAAGGGTCGTGAAATAGGAACAAAGAGGTGTACCCGATAAGGGTCATGCCCGCAGGGATCTCCTAAAGGTAACTTCAAAGGCTAGGATCAAGATACTTAAAAATGACGGTCCAAACACATTTATAATCTCGTGCACCGTGTATGCACCCTTGATTCATTTATCAAGAGAGACGGTCTCCTTTAAATCCTACCATGCTACCTGTTTCCACTAGCCAACCAATTCTCTAATACTTGGACAACAAAGTAATCAACTCTTAATTGCTTCAATGAAATTGGCTTAGTTGTATATAATGTATCCGTGAAAAGCATATATAATGTCACTGAAAAGCACATTTCTCTTTTCTTCAATTCTGTTAATTATTAAAGTTTAACTTTAATGTCTATCTTTCTTCCACGTCGCAAATTACAAAATGCTATTGGTTTGGCATGTGTTCTTGATTACTTCAAAAAACATAAACAAGGATGTAGAGACGCAGACAAGCATCTATCGTCCTCTGGTTACTAATAAACCTTCTCTACGAAGTCTTTTGGCTTTTGGGAGCTAGCATATTCTTGAACTCCTTTCACATGGCATGCTAAGGTTATAAAACATGTAAAAGGCCTCATGGAATTTTGTTTTGCAGCTTGCCTCTCTGTCTTATCCATTCTCTACATACAACCACCCTCCCCATCGTTACGTTGTTTACTTCGTATCTACTCCTAGATACATCTCTATACCTTCGTCATCTGGCAATAGTTAAATGGCAGTACCTTGCTTCAGATTTACTCTTAGATACATCTCTATGGCAATAGTTATGTCAATATCTATAAAAGAAAGTCGACTTAGTCCAAGCCAAGTACCACTGTGTCGCCTTTTCCCTCTAAATGAAACTCTGTCCATTTTGAGCACCATATCCATTCAATAGGGCCCTTCCTTTTCAATCCAATTCACTCTGATATGAATGGGACCATTTAAGAGGGAGGGGATGAAGCCCCCTATATTCAAGGTTATACTTTTCCCCTCCCTCTCAAGCCTCGCACCCACAAGCGCTCAACTTACTTTCCTACCTAGAAAGGAGAAAAAGGCAAAGCAAATCTGGACAGATCTGTTTGGTAAATTAATCTAAGACAATTATGTGGACCTTTCACATTGAAATCCATGATGATTTACATGTTACAGTGGCAAATAAACAAGATTGTTGTTGGGTTTTGGAGCTCATTCCAACAACCTCCCTAATGACTGTACCCTACTCAAATGGTTCTTTTGGTATTTCCACAACTAACCCAAGGATTGCATCGCATTCAAGGGAGCAACAACATAAAATGGCAAAATAGAGCTTGCAACAAAATTGGACTTTAATATTGCAAAACAAAATTGGTTGGCTGCCAATGAACCTAAATTGTTATGGTATGGTATAGTTAGAAACAACAAATTGAGAAATCCCTATTATATCCAAATTAATATTAAACTAAATAGGTGGCATGAAAGATAATGAGTTGACAGTAGAAGATACAAAAGAATTTGAAAAAATGATATGGACAAAAAAGAAGACGAGTTAGTTCTAGAGCAGCTAATATTTTCAAAAAAAATTGGAAGATATCACAATTACAAATAAAAGAAGGATACCTTCTCCATTAACAAATAAAAGAGTATTCCCAAGAACGAAAGAATGCAAAGAACAGCATTAAAACCGTGCCCTCGACAAACTAAAGAGCTAATTAACATTGAGCTAAAAAACACCATTAACAATTAAGGTTTAACCTTGCCCAAGAAAGGGGTCAGCTTTAAGTCAGTGAGAGGAAAGACGCCGTCAAGGAAGGCAATGGAGATACGAAATGCAGGAAAAATTGAGTAATGTTTTACATAGCCGTAAATATGAGGAGCACGGCCCCATATCATCCTTCAAAGCATAATGTTAGAGAGATTTACAGGTTGTTTATGCATTCAAATTAGATGGGCAAAAAGGGGATGAAATAAGATGAATGATACTTTTGCATTGACCAGGAAGACGAATGCCTCAAGGGGATTCACCGCAAAGAGCACACTTTCTTTGGTTTAGGTGCCAGTTCTATGGGTAGCTATTTTGGCAAAATTTCTGGGGACTTGGACCTGGCCTCGTCCCTTTGAAATTCACGCCATACAGGTGGGACGGACCACAGCGAGAATGGATCCCTGGTAGATGGCTTAACACTCTGTTGACCTTACCAGCAAAACAATACCATGTTGATTCGCTACAAAGTTCGATCTTGTGATTGGTAAGAGCTTGGTCTATTGATTAGATAGGATTAATCAAATCCTTGCTAGGTGTCACTCAGGCACCCCCCTCTCTTCCCAATCAAGAATATAATACAAAACAATCGCATGGGATTATAAACTCCATTCACATACTTTCAGTGAAGTATTTTGACAAGCCCACGGTTATACCTCAAATCGGATCGAGTGCTCTCGGCATCTGAGAACTAAACTAATACTATAGACCTGCGACCTAGACATTTTTTTTTACTTTAAAACATAAAAATTACACGTGTCAAAAATTAACAGGTGACCAAGACATGCAAGGGGCTAGAGGTGCCAGGATCGAACTGCCCAGGGGTCCAGACAGTCCATTGCCACTCAATATACATGCACCTGTACCAGGCGCCCTTAATGAACTAGCCACGGGTCAAAGCTCCCAAAATGACGTGTAGAAATCAAAGGTGATGAATTTTTCCAATTGCAGGTCACAAGTTCAATAGGAGGTCATGAGAATAACAGATCGTAAAGTGCTTCATGAGATCCAGGGCCAAGAAGAGGATTGCAGCAAATATTAAATGAAAACTGATATAGAAAGAAATGGGCAGAATTGGGGTACGTACCACTGTCCCCTATCAATAGCAGCTTAACGAGGTAATCGTAATCGGCCCGAGCTCTTCCTGTTGCCGCAGCCATCCCAACAAAATTCACTTGTCTTTACCTTCTTTTGTTGTTGCTGCTGTTTCTGTTGGCTTCTTATGCCTTGCAAGACGAACCAAAAAATCCGTGCAACATATTCGAACTCGAGACCTCGGCGTGCCAGCGCAGGCCTTTTATATAGGTCGATTTGGTACGAAGCTACTCCTCCTTCGAAGTCGCGCTCTACCACACGGAAGGCCAAATTCCCAAAAGCTTCTGCACATATCACGGCTTTCCAACCCCGGTTCAAACCCAAGGGGTTTGACTCAATCCATGGTTAGATAAATGGCATCCCCGGCCTTCGTGTGCACTCTTCTAAATATCCAGTTACACGTCCTTTAATGCCTATTTTATAAAATTAAATATAATATACATTTACTTTATTATTAATCTCTTCAAGTCATCAAATTCGGTAATTAGGGGTCGACATTAAATTTAATATTCATGTACTTTATTATTAATGTTTACAGGTCATCAAATTCGGTAAATAGGGCTTAACATAAGGACGAGTCATATTAAAGATTTTGGGTTTTCATAAAATAAAATAGGGAAGGAGAAATACAATATTACAAGTTAGATGTCTATGAGGAAACATGGGAATAGTGTTATTAGTGAGAATAGAGATGCATCATAATAATATGTTTTTTTAGTGGTTTTTAGGTGTAGAATAATTGGTGATGGCGTGTATTGTTAAGGTACTCTACTATGTAAAGTTATTGGTTTGAAATCCTCGATTTATTTTGTTAAAGCACTTTGTTATGTGAAGTTACTAGTTTGAAATCTTCAACTTACCTTGTGTGTCATGTGAAGAGTTGAGTTGGCATGTCTGGAGGTTATAGTGCTAGTACTTGGATAATACGACCCCATGCCACACAAGTACGTGCTCGACAAGTTGTTGATTCCACTAGTCACACACACACACACACACACACACACATATATAGGTTGGCATGCTTAGAGGTTATAGTGCTAGCACTTGGATAACATGACCCCATGTCACGCGAGTACGTGTTCGACAAGTTGTTGATCCCACCAATCACAAATGTGTGTGTGTGTGTGTGTGTGTGTGTTTTATGAACATAACTTAAACTTTGAATTGTATAAGAAATTTGGCATCGAATGCTCTTATGAAAGCCAATAAATTTGTGTTTCTTTCTATTTTTTTGAATATTGGAGTAGTAAGACAATAGGTTCTAGATAGATTTAGATTTAGAGGTATGTAATAACACTTTACAAAATTGAGTAGGCTTTTTAATGAAAAGGGCAACACACTTCTGGGTTTTATAATGAATTCATGATTGAAAATATGAAGAATTATAAATAGAGAATAATATCTACTATTGATCTTGTGATAAGATAAATATGAGCCCAAGGGGTTTGCTTAACCAGTTGTCGCCAATATTGTTAAGTATTTGGCTAGTTTTATGTCTGCAAGTGCATCTTCATTGATAATGTGCACTAGTTTATACTCACGAATTTACTAGAAATATCATCCATAAATGTGGAGAAACATCTCTTAATTTACCCACAATATTTTCTTGAGAAAAATAAAAAACACAAACATGAAAAGGTGAATTATTCTTTTGCTTTAAACTCCATATTATATATTATACATGTCAATTGGGTTTAGTTTGGATGGTTGTGAGGAATGATTGTTATCCTCCCCACCCAGATTCAATTCCCATAAATGACATATTAAGCTCATAATGAGTATATTGTTGTAATGATTGTTTCAGGAAAGTTGTCTTTAATTCAATTGAATAACAAAGCAAATACTTGACTACCAATCTTTATTCTTTCAAAAGAAAAACAATCTTACACTATTCAAAATGAAAACAAAAATCATAAGAAAACTAATTTCTAAAATCATTAGCACTAATAATGAAATAATTCCCCATCTAAAAATAAAAAGAGTGATATTAATGAAATTTATGAAATAATTCTCAATCTAATGATATTAATGAAATTTAAGAGAAAGTATATTTTCTAATAATTTTTAAGTATATCTTGTATATACTATTCAAACTTTTTTATTATTATTTATGAATTTCTTTTTAAATACATTTATGCAAAACCTTATCAATCAATAACAAAAAAAAAATTAAAAATTTATAATATTTATATATATAATTAATGGTTATATTTAATTTTTAAATATCACAAGTTTTAATAATTATATTTAATAAAATACCCCCGGATGAGGTGATATCGGACACGACAGGTGGATGGCCAGACGGGCAAACACATGGCCTCGTTTCATGCCACCTCGAGCCAGCGCAACCCGCACTCACCTCCACCATGAATCCATGTGTTTAATTCCTCAGGTGCAACACCTCTGCATTCATTTGAAATCAGATCAGTTTAATGTTATGGCACTCCAATTCGTGGGAAATGGAAATGGGTTGGCGGCAAGCCCGGTCCCATCACCTTGCCCGGTTCAGCGTTTTTAGGCCAACATTTTGGAAAGCCATGGCTCATTCGACCTCTCGACCTCTCGAGTCTTGGCCTCCTCCTGCAGATTGTCTAGTTTTTTGCCTATGGCTCGAGTTTCCTTGGCGCTCTCGGACCTCTACGACTAGCATTCACCCTTCGTTCCACTTTTGCTTATGGTTCTGGCTCGATTCATGTCCTTCGAACAACTATTCTCACACACTCCATCTCTAGTTTCTGGTGTTTTTCCTAATGCCTCGACTTCAAGGAAAAAAAAACGAGGGGCAGCCTGGTATGTTGCAAGAGGAAGAGGCTCGAGAGGACAAGGCAAGCAGCCCCCTCCAAGCTCGCCTCAAGACTCTGTGCGTGCCTCCACCCCAGAGCGTCCCCTTGCTGCATCTCGTGCCACTTCCCCGGACCACCCTCCCGAATGAGCCACTACTCCATATTTGCCTCCATTGTCATCTTCTTACTCCTGTAGAGTAGAATGGTTCGACAGCCACGACAACTCCTTGGGCTTCGCTCCAAAGCTCAACCCGGAGTTGTCACCTCCCCACCAGCCTCCACCTCCCCCTACTCCACCCTCCACTTTCCTTGCTCTGTCAGTCCCTCTCTCTTCCTCGTCCTCCCCCCTGCCCTCTTCCGAACCCCCCACCTCATCCTCGAATTTACCTCCACTCCCTCCACCCTCTCCTGTTTGCACCCATTGCATTGGGAAGGAAGCTCTCAAGGACTCTTTGGATGTCATCAAGCGAGCAATTAAGAACGTCAATGGCATCATCAAAGAGATGCAGCACAGGGCAAAAGAACGGATTCGTCGTGAGGAGCTCTTGCTAACTCTTCTACAGGATCTCAGGCAAGTTATTTCGGACACAGGTGCGTTGGGTAGGGACACCACGCAAGACCAAAGGAACGAGCAAAGGCTCGACCCCAGCTCTGGATAACTCTTCTTGCTCAAGTTCCCCATGTTTTAATGCTTCCAAACATTATAACTCACAAGTTATTCGCTCTACGCGGCCTCTTAGATCTAGGAATTTACAGTTTTAGCTCTTTTCAGTTGTTTGTTTTCGATGTGGACAGTCTAGCAGAAAGGATTTTCACCCTGCGTGGCATTCTAAATCTAGCACTTCACATTTTATGCTTTTTACAGTTTTTCAAGTTTTACATGAATACTGTAAACCTTAATGGCCATGTGGCAACATTGGTTTCCCACCAAAGCAATATTGTCACAACGTCTTGAGATAACATAACACTTGTAACTTTTACTACTTAGTAGATTCTAATATATACTCTAACTTAAAATATATATATATATAATAAAATATATAAAATAATTTTTAAAAAATAATAATAATAACATATTTATTATTTACTTATCATAATAAATTATACAAAATCTAACTATCAAAATAATAAATAATTATAATATTGACTTGAAAATTTCAAACCTAAATCAAAGTTAAAAAAAATGATGTAACATAGTAAATTCCCTTATATTCTATTACTTACTTACCAAAAATCATAGTACATTGTACAAAATCCAACCATCTAAATAGTTAGAATGTTAACGTGAAAATGCCTAACCCAATAAATGATCTATTACTTACTTACCAATAATCATAGTACATTGTACAAAATCCAACCATCTAAATAGTTAGAATGTTAACGTGAAAATGCCTAACCCAATAAATGATCAAAGAAAACCAATAAATGATAATAGAAAAGGAATTGATTAAATTGATGTAACATGATGAATTCCCTTCCATTACTTACCAAAATCAGGGTACATTATACAAAATCCAACCATCTAAATAGTTACATTGTCAACGTGAAAATGCCTAACCTAATAAATGATCAAAGAAAACCCACTAAATGATAAAAAAAAAAAAAAAAATCGATTGATGTAATTTGAGTTCTCAAATCCAACCATCTAAATAGTTACAATGTTGACCTGAAAATGACAAACCCAATAAGTGATTGATGTAATATGAGGACTTCCCTTCCATTAGTAAACCACTCCCATTAAAATAAAACATGTATTTATTTATTAATTTTTTATTTATTTAAAATTTTAATATTATTTATTTATTAATTTTTTATTTATTTAAAATTTTAATATAATTTGCCTATTGAAGAAGCATAAATAAAAAAAGTGATTTGGAGACTAGAGTCAAACAAAGCTTTTGGTTCACTTTTTTTTCCACGAGAAAAAGTGCTCTTTATATTTATAAGGATATAAAATTTTACAAATCTGTCTTCTCTAACAGCCGCATAACACGGAGGATCTGCACAAAAATTTTACAAATCTGTCTTCTCTAACAGCCGCATAACACGGAGGATCTGCATAAAACTTAGATCAATCCAGCAACCCCTACAATCAAGTCAAAGTTAAACCAAATCAACAAAGCACCACAAACACTTGGCTTTTCCATATCCCTTTTTTAGATTCTTGTGGGATCTTATAAAACATGATTGTAGAAGAATGTTTCAGTATGCTCATCATTCTTGCAAATTAAGGGTAATATGAATTCTTTATTTTTTGCTTTAATTCGAAAGGAAGTTATTCCCTCGTCTTTTTCAAGATTCAAGTTCATCTCCCTTTGCAATTCCTTATATACAATTATGATTAGAATTGTTCTTTGTCTAAGAAAATATGTGTCTAAAAGATTATTTCCATTAACCAAGGAGGTTTTATGCATAATAGACAAATTATTAACAACATTGTACTAATGCAGGAAGTTATTCATTCCAGCTTAGCAATAAGGGAGAAAGTGATAATTATAAAACTAGATATGGCAAATGTATTTTGTTGTGTCAGGGACTCATTTCTCTTCAAGGTCTTGGACAATTTGGTTTCAGCTCTGCTTTTGTTCATTGGATAGCATCTTGTACTCACCATGGATAGCCCCTCTAATTAATGGTTAGTATGCATCCTTCTTCCAAAGCATCAGGGGATTGTAACAAGGTTTCCCTTTGTCCCCTCTTTTGTTTATCATTATGGTTAACTCACTTAGCCACAAGTTGGAATTTGAGAGGGTCATTGGAAATCTACTGGGAATTCAAATTGTCGAAGGAATTAAAAGTGTCAACCATTCTCAATTCATTGATGATATGTTGTTCATTGGTGGAGCCTCCCTAATCATAGCTTCGAGGTTTAACCAAATTCTGGATTCCTTCTTGGATGATTCTAGAGGAGCAATTAATAGAAGGAAATGTCGGATCTATGGATGGAATGCTAACTTACGGGTGATGCACACGATTTCTAGACTCTTTCAATTTCCTTTAGTAGATTTCAATAACTTGGGATTCCTATCTATTTAAGAAGCTCCTCCTTGCAGGCCTGGAACAGTGTTGTGGATAAAATTAAGCTTAAATTTACACAATGGGGTTTCAAGTGGCTTAATCCTACTAGTTGTGTGGTCCTCGTAAAGGTTGTTCTCTTTGCCCCGCCTCTTTGCCAATGCTTGGCTTTGTTGGCTCCTCGCACCATCATGACCTAGATTTTAATGAATATCTGGACATTTTTATGGCAAGGGGGCGGATTGAATGAAATAAATATCATCTCATCAATTGGAAAATGATCATGAACCCAAAAGACAGAGGTGGGCTTAGAATCAGAGATCCAACAATGATGAATATGGCAATAGGGTGTGAAATTGTTGTGGAGGATGATCATTGGTAAACCAACATGGTGGAAGAAGGTTTTATGGAGAAAAAACTTGAAAGGAAGAAGGAAAAGATGTTAAGAACTATCACTAAAAGAACTCAAAGGCTCCCCCATTTTAAAGCTTATGAAACTTTCCACTTCAGTCATCCAAAAGAAGATTACTTGGATCCCAGAGAGTGGGAAATCTGCGAGAAATTGAGAGGATGGCATACATGGGAAGGAGAAATCATCTAGAAGAGAGGATTTGGCCCCTCTTCAAGCATGGATGGAGGATCAAAAAATTTCATTCTCTTTACAACATTTTTTATTGGGATGAGCCCTCTGGGAATTGGTTAGGGTGGAAATTTGGGTCCCCTCTGAATCCACTAATACCTCTTGTTAGTTCTTTAGTTCAAACATTCTTTAGTTGTGCTCTGTGGAACATATTTGAGAAATAAAGTAGCGGGTAGGGAGACTCACTCTTCTCAGTTAGCATTGGCTATCATTTCCAGTTGGAGGCAACAAATCTCCCTCGATGTTCAACACTCTGGAAGAAGATATGGAACAACAACGAATGCCTAAGATCAACATTTTATGTTGGATCATGGCACATGGAAAAACACTCGCGGCGAAGAAATAAAGAAAAAAGCAATATCAAGCCCTTCTCAATGTGTCTTATGTGTCAATGCACAGGAATCGATTCATCATTTGTTCCTTGATTGCAATTATGTCAAAGAAGTGTGGTCACATGTGTTGGTTGGTATATCTCATCGAGCTAGGTGGCCACAAACTTTAAGAACTATCATTAAAAGAACTCAAAGGCTCCCCCATTTTAAAGCTTTTGAAACTTTCCACTTCAGTCATCCAAGAGAAGATTACTTGGATCCCACGGAGTGGGAAATCTGCGAGAAATTGAGAGGATGGCATACATGGGAAGGAGAAATCGTCTAGAAGAGAGGATCCGGCCCCTCTTCAAGCATGGATGGAGGATGAAAAAATTCATTCTCTTTACGACATTTTTTATTGGGATGAGCCCTCTGGGAATTGGTTAGGGTGGAAATTTGGGTCCCCTCTGAATCCACTAATACCTCTTGTTAGTTCTTTAGCTCAAACATTCTTTAGTTGTGCTATGTGGAACATATTTGAGAAATAAAGTAGCGGGTAGGGAGACTCACTCTTCTTAGTTAGCATTGGCTATCATTTCCAGTTGGAGGCAACAAATCTCCCTTGACGTTCAACACTCTGGAAGAAGATATGGAACAACAACGAATTGCCTAAGATCAACATTTTATGTTGGATCATGGCACATGGAAAAACACTCACGACGAAGAAATTAAAGAAAAAAGCAATATCAAGCCCTTCTCAATGTGTCTTATGTGTCAATGCAGAGGAATCGATTCATCATTTGTTCCTTGATTTCAATTATGTCAAAGAAGTGTGGTCACATGTGTTGGTTGGTATATCTCATCGAGCTAGGTGGCCACAAACTTGTGATGAATTCTTCTCACAATGGTGTCATATGTGTAGAGGGAGTTTAAGCATAAACTAATCTTCAAGTGGGTATGGGAAGCGTTGCAAAAATTCCTCTGCTGGAAAATTTGGCTTGCTAGGAACAAAAAAATGTGCAACCTACTTCAAACTACCTTAAAGGTTGTTTCTCTTCTCTCTAAACATTTGTGATTGAAAATAAAAACACGGGATCATGAGGTAGATGGTATGGAAAAAGCTTAGCTATCACAATTTAAGTTGGATCACATTAGCATCTCCCACATAAAAAATAGAGTGACATATTTTCTTCATTGGATAATTAGGAAAGAGCCCTCTAACTTTTTGGCCTGGAAGACTCGACAACATTCTTAGACTCTCTTCTTTGATGGAACTTCTAAGAACAATCCAGAGGTGGAAAGTGTGGGGGGCAGTTTCCATGATCTCGGAATCTCGGAGGAAACAAGGTTGTCTACTATGCCCAGGGGCTTGGAAACATCTCAAACAATCTCGTTGAGGCTTACTCATTATGTTGGGGCCTCTTTATCGCAAAGAAAGAATGTATTGGAACCTTGACAACATTGGGATACTCCATGTTGGTTATCAAAGCAATGATAGGTCAAGCTAACATGGGGGGAACAAAGTGAGCTCACTCATTTCAAGAATAAAATGAATTCTCTTCTAATTTGATCAGGTCCTATTTTATCATATAAAAAGTGAACGACCGGAGAAGCGAACCATTGGGCCAAGGTGGCATCCTCCTTAGGCTCTAGTATACTAATTAAAAATGGGGTATGTGGCCTTATACCCATCCCATAACACATTTAATAGCACCTTTTTCAACATGCATTCATTTACAATAAATAGTTGGAAGCGAAGTGGGAATGATGGCATGTGACCTACACAATTCTCACACTTGGGTCGAATGGTTCTGCTCAAGGCAATTCAATGCATAAGAATCAACCTTCATTTGATATATAGGGTATTACCAACAATGTGGCTTACCTAGGGTTATTCTCTAGTTGATTTGAACCAGAATTTGTGGAATGGGATATATGGGAATGAGCCTGGTAAGGAATTAATGGAAATTGAGGAAATCTGGTGCAAGATCATCATGCCTTGTGGTGGAATTATGTAGAGGTGTCCATCGGTGGTGGCTTCTGGATGTGTTGAGTCTTCAATGCGTGTAACTCCTTTCACCATCCTCTGGCCAGGAAAGCTCTGGTCTCTCAGTTCCTGCCTATTTCTTTTGGTGTTTTTATGACCCATATTGGCATAATCAAAATAGAGTTATTTTGTTTCTTTTAGTTTTCAAAAGGTTGGAACTAGAAATTTATGTCTAGGGTTTGTCTGGCCCGATATCTTCCCCTTCATTTTCATTGTGAAAGGAATTTTAGAAATAGTCATGGATAATCCAAATTTGAAAGAGATTCGAAGGATTCTCCACAAGCATGAAGAAATCACTCATGCCAAAAATAGTGCTCTAATGCATATTTCTTTGAAAATGACTGAATTAGAGCAGGCCAATGTTACACACACTACAAACATATTGAATCTTCTCCTTCTCTAGAAACAATGAATAGATTCTCTGGAAGTTGATTGCAACATAATTCTCTCTCTCTCTCTCTCTCATAACCACGGTTCTGGGAATTCATTGCAAGTAGAATTAAGGAAATATGAAACTATTTTCCATAATCATGATCACTTGGAGGTTTAAGAACTAAGATCCCCGCACTTAGCTGATGAAGGTCAAGACAATGTCCACCCTTGAATGTCTTTGAATATTTTTTCGAGTTGTAAATTTTTTGGGTAAATTTTTTAAGCAAGTCACCTACATGGAACTCATGTTTGGAGAAGGCATTAGAGTATATAGTAGATATATTAGAAATATGTACATTTTTTGTACAATCTTTGAACTTGCTAAATGTAATTGTTGCTAGCTTTAGTGATTCCATCTTTTAATGAAAATATACTTTTGTTTTGGTTAAAAAATAACAATATAATTTGAAATAATGATTAAAATTTTTGATTAATGTAATATGATGAGTTTTCTTTCTTAAGTAAAGTACTACTCTACAAGATCAAATGTGTATTTATTTCTTAATTTTTAAATATAATTTCATACATATATTTTGTTGATTTCATCATTTTTTATTACATATTTAAATGAAGTTTAATGTAGATGTAGATGCTTTGTTAAAAAAAGTTCTTGAGTTGTTGAAGAAACCCTATATGATTGTTGAATAAAATAAAGGAGTCCCTCTTCCATTAACATTGAGTTCTCTTCATAGGGGAGGGAGGAGTATTGGCAATCATTCTTGATCTCAAAGGACATCTAGAAACAACGTTCACTTAGGGTTTAGGGAATTCCAAAAACAATCAACTTGAGGCATATGCTCTCCTTCGAGGTATGCTTCTTGCAAATGAGGCTAGACCAAAGGCATTGACCATTTGTTACACACCTAAATGTCACACTACCAAATGTCGTGATTATTATACACCTATGTGTCGCAATACCAAATGTCGCACTACCAAATGTCGCACCTAAGTGTTGCAGTTTATCAAGTGTCATACTTAACTATCGCAACTTCATCACCATGAAGAAGTGTTTTTCATGACCCCTAGACAAGTTGGAAGGGAAACCTATCAGTTGGAGGTCAAAATATTCCCTTCTTCCCTGAGATTTTGGCCTTATTTGAGCTTCATCGCCCTCCTGCACATATACAAGGAAGGATAAACCCTAATAATTTCTCCCCTATAGTGTCTTAGGGAGTAATAATCACTTATTCATCGCCTTGTGCACAGTCATGGGGGGCGATTAAGTTGTTGCAACCATCATGCCTTGTTTTGTGAGGTTGTTTCTGAGAATTTGGAGTTGGTTCATGGATTGGTTCGAGCTATATCCTATTTAAGGCAAGGTCAATCTTGTTAGTTGATCCAAATCCTCATTTGACAACATCCTCTCCTCAAAACTATCCTATGGTTGTGATGCCTCAATACCTATATAATGAAGGCCATGCTTGAGTGAAATGGGGGAGAGAATTTCACAGTATCGTTTATAATCTTTAGACATTCAAGAGAAGGAGGAGAATTGAGAGCATCATACTTGTGATTGTGTGAGATCCAAGGGCCTAGAAAGGAGAGTTTGTAGGATTTGTTGCAACATCGAGATTGAGATTGTAAGTGCTTCACTGTTATTTACTTTCCATTAATACATAACTTGGCTTATTCCTCTCATGCCTATGTGTTCAATATATGCATATCTATTGTTGTTAAATTCATCATAGATAGATTTTTCTATGCTTAACAATATAGTGTGGAAGAAGGAGGTTCAACTTTGTTCCTTGTGGGACTTTTATTGCACCTAGGAGCTTGGACATCAAGGTCAAAGGCTAGAGCAGCGAGGACAACCAACGTAAAAAGGTAAGTCATCCATCCCTTTATTCTAATTCTAATTGTTGAAATAGGTCTAGGGGGGGGAGTAGTTCACCATTTGTTTTCTTCTGTCTTGGATCAAAGAGGGGTCTTGATCCAAGGGGGGTTTCACCTGTCCATGGGGGGGACTTTACCACAATAGAAAATTAATGACTCCACAGGGGAAATGTTCTCTTTAGTCTTTCCTTGGTATTTTCTATCCTTTTGAGTCTTTCTTGTTACTTGATCTTTTTATTTTGATGCTTCTTCTTCGATCTCTCCCCTTCCCACATCATCATTGGGAAGCTCTCTGAGCCTGTCATGGAATAATTCCCTTGCGGACAGGTGAATATTCCCTTAGAGTACAGACCCCTCTACCAAGACAAAAAACTACCTTTGGACACTACCATTCCTATAGATTAATTCTATCCATCGAAAAAGAGAGAAAGAGGGAGAGTATGATGTACCTCAATTTCGAAGTCTGTCCAAGCTACTCCAATCCACGAGTTCTGAACAACACTTGCAATGGACAACAAGAGACAAACAATTATCTCCTACTCGAATGGATTAGTTAAAACGAATCTATCTATGAAGATTAAGACAAGCATAGACAAGTATATGTAAACACATACTATAAGGAAATAGGCCAAGTATATTTATGAGAACTTTAAAAAGGAAACTTACAATCTTCAGATGATGTTGCAACGACCTCTCTAAGTCCTCCTCGTCCAACTCTTGCTCGAAAGATCCACGATCATAATAACAATGTTTTACTGATTTTTCCCCTCTTGTTCACCATGAGTGCCTCCATTTATAGGCTTTGAGAGGCTCAACCACCTTGGTTATATTTGGAATTAGTTGAGGATATGGCTCTAATAGTTGTGATATCTCCCTTAGATGCAGCCTAAGGGTTAGATTCAAGCCAGACCAACTCGATCCATTCATAGTTGTCTTTAGAAGAAAAAGGGATTTCTTCCAAGATTTGCTCAACCAAATCGATGCTCCTTTACAATGGGTAACAGAGCGCTACAACGCTCCCTACGAGATGGACAAAGAGTGCTAGCGCTCCCTGCATGTGAGCAGGGGAGAGTTGATCTTCCCAAAAGTTTCCAAGATGAATAATTCTCATAACCTTTTGTTCCGACTGTTAGATGATAGGGCTTCTTCTTCTAACATGTTTAGGGGTTGTATCAAGTGTTTCCACGATGTTGTTCACGATGCAACACTTACGAAATGAGAATGCGACACTTATGACACTTCTGAAAAAGTGCGACACTTGTGAAAATGAGAATGTGACATTATCAAAGTGAGGAATTTTGATGTGTAATAGAGCCAAACACCTTACCCTTTCTCAGATCTGGGAAAAAATTGGTCTTTCTCACCACTTTCAAAACTTCATCCCTCTATAGCAGTGTATTAGGGAGCGATGAAACCCTGATTACCACTCCCTAGTAGTGTATTAGGGAGCGATGAAACCTTGATTATCCCTCCCTATCAGTGTATTTGGGAGTGATGATACCCTAATCATCACCATGTATGCATGGTTATAGGGGTGATTGTCTTTGTTCTAAGTGAATTTGGAGCCTATTTTACCTTCTTTATGTCAATGCTTTGTCTCATACCTTTACATTAATATCCTTCATGCTTAATTGTGGTTTTGGTTGACTGAAGTTCAATGATTATCACATGTTTTGTTGCCATGCCACGCAAAATATACAGTGGAGCTACAAGATGATAAAACATAGCCACAAACCAATACAATGTGGATCCATACTTCTGTGACATGAATTGATCGTAGCCACGCAAAATACACAATGGAGCTACGAGATGATAAAACATAGCCACAGACCAATAAAATGTGGATCTATGTGACATCATAAGTATCAACATGCTCAAATGACTTCCTTCGTGGCCTGGGCAGAACATATAACATAGTAAATGCTCAACCCAGGGTCTTCGTCCCAATCCCAATGTGGTACGAATTTAGCCATGTGAATGGATGTTTTGATGTTGAACATGGTAGAAATCACTTGATTACTGGTCATTGAGGCAAACTGTTAACAAGTGCGAGGGAAATCACCAATGATGTCCATGACTCCCAAGGTACCATAGTACATTCCAGCGAATGTGAATAAATGAGTTGAGGTCGAACATTTGTGGAATTATCCGATTAGAGGTCAATGATGTAAACCTATTGTCGGAAGTGAGGAGGCCTGCCATTGAGGCATGCAGGTCCCAAGGTACTAACTAGTTTCTAAGTCTAATTCCCATATGATGTGTTGAAGTCAACAGGAAAAGACTCGTCGAAGGAGGGCCTTGATGTATCCCCCATCATCGACACAAAACTGACATAGGAAAGTGATAAGATATAGCAGATGAAAAAAGACTGATACGGGCATGGAAACTGGTAATTTTTTAGATGGTTGAATTTTAAGGCGGAAAATTCCCTTGAACACTGAGGCATGGCATGAGACTTGGTAGCATAAATGTAGAGTGGACCAAAACATAATGCAGCGAGTGCTAATGCATTATTTGGATGGATCAAAGGAGTGGAAAGACTCATGGGATTGGTTCAGTGTGGAGGTTTAGTCGATTATCGAAGTGTTCAATGTGGAGGTTAAAACAAGTGTCGTGTTCAAGGGCGACTACAAGAGTTGCTTACAAAAAATTTCAAGAAACCTGACCCACTTCCTTCAATATTTCCCCCCATCCAGATAGATGAGTACATATTTTTAATTTAACAAGCCCGAGAAGGATAACACATGCTCGATATAACTCCCCTTCGGTAAGTTCTTCTTCCTTTATTTAGCGAACTGGAAGAAGTAAGGGTTTGTCCCCATATGGGTCCTTCAATGTGTAGTTTAATGAGTCTAGAGAAAGAAAACTTGGTGGTTTTTCATGTTTAGAGAGTCTGAAAAGAACTTAAAGGCGACTCTGGGGTTGTCCTTTTTTGTAATTTTAGTCTCCGAGGTCCAAAAAAGAGATAAACTGTTACTCAGAAGATGCCCTTTCGAACCTTTTTCGAGTGTGAAAGGAAGCAAGATCACTCGACAATCTTTTCATGTTTAGAGAGTCTGAAAAGAGCTTAAAGGAAACTCCAGGGGGTTCCTTTTTCATATATCCTTTACGAGTCCGAAAAAGTGATAAAAGTATACTTGGTTGCATTCTCATGTATTTGTGAGCGCGAGAAAGAACAAAGACTAAGCTCATTGGTGTTACAAGGTCATCGAAAAAACTCTACTCAAATTCCTGTAAAATCAAATTGTTATGGGCAAAAGACATTAGTAATTTCTTAAAAAATGACAAAAAAACCCAAAAATAAACTTTATAATAAGGAGAAATGACCAAATTTGAACATATCAAATATCAAATTAGGGTAAAAAATCATTTTTATCTTTGTTTTTTACTATTCTCCTCTCCTCTTTGAGTTTTTCCTCTTTTGGAGCGTTTTTTCCAACATTGATTGCGAGGGTTGTGGGTGACCATTTTCAAAACTGTCTAGATCAGGTTGGTTCTTTCCTCCTCCTCATTTATTTCCATGTCTTTTTATTGCATTTCAACCTTTATTTCTTGTGCTTAGGCTCCTTAACAAGCCCTAGAGCGTCGAACTGGATCAACGCTCCCTCAAGTAATCAAGGGGAGCATCAATCGTGATTTCAACACCCTGTTATGTGCGTTGAGGGAGTGCTAGTTCTCTAGTTTCTTCGTTAAGGGAGCGCTAGTTCTCTAGTTTCTTCGTTAAGGGAGCGCTAGGCATAGAATTTAATTGTTTTTTATTTCTAGGCTAGAAAGGGGCAATTTTTTCCTTTGAAAGCTTAGCAAATGATGATTAATTGATGTACTTGCAGGTTTCATTCACGACTAATCATGATTGAATGGAAAGAACGTGAGCATGAATTTGATGACATAGCTGCTCTACAAGACCCTCAAGCCAGGGCAGCCTTATGCAATTACGTCTTGCTCAAGTACTTCAAACTTCAGAATATGAGGAAAGAAGTGTTATTGCTCGAATATTTGATTAGCTTGTGGGATGACGGTGAGCAAGCATTCTGAATAGGACCATATCTGCTTGAGATCGAGATGGATGATGTATACTTTTTGGCGGGGCTCTCGAGGAGAGGGGCACCCATTCTTTTGTTCGGATATCGGGCTACTCCACGGCCGACTGAGGCATATGTTGTTGAATACTGCATACTATGGTCACGGTTGGTAAGAGGAAGGATCGTTATAAAAGAAGTGATGTATCTATCTCTCTGATCCGTCTTATTTTCTATCACCAAATTGGTGGGAAGCACTAATGCCCATCTCCCTTCTAAGTCCCAAATTTCTTATGCCATTCAGTGCTTGGAGCCCATGATATTCAACTAGAGCACAATGTTCTTGAGGAATGTTAAAGAGAAGATATCCAAATGTAGAACGGGCAGGCAAAAACAGATTGGATATGGTTCTTTCTTGGTCTCATTTTTCCTGGAGCGGATTCCATAGATGCAACCACGAGTTGCAATGATAGCATGCCCTATGACTGATCCTTGCATGGAGCGGTGGACTAGTCTTTCCCCCGAGTTGGAGAATGAGCCCTCGACTTTTAGATTCACTACCGACTTCTTCACATGGTGGAGGAGGCAGTTGGTGGTGATCGAGGATTTCCCATATGTTGGGGTGGATTTCAGGGGTAGTGCAGACTTGGTACTTTTTGAGGGTATACAGTGGGATGCATCAGGTACGAAAGATCATAACCTTGTAAAAATATTTTTCTTGTTTTTAATATGTTTTTGGTTGTACAACGAGGGATCTAAGTCATTTTTTTTTCATCATGTAGAGAGAGGTGTGTCACGTCTGGCAGAGATGCCAACATTAGGACATCGCGGAGATGCACATGCGGCGACAGAGCATGATCTCATAGTGGGAGGACTCCGAGAGGTGGAGAGGAACCTATGTGGCTTGACCATGGGTGTTCCTCCCCTAAGGAGGCGAGATATGCCTCTGCACCTTCAATGAAATACAGTTGGGGTCTCTGAAGGCCTCAATCATTTGCTACAACAGGTGGCAAGGGCAGTGGTGTGCTATGCGGAGCACAACATGGTGCAAGGGGATGAGTAGAGTCTCCGGTCATTTTGTAGTCTTATATGATCATTCTATGGGCATAAAGGCCCATGTTTTGCCCCGTTATGTACTTTTGTATGATATATTTTGACAAAAACTTTTGTTATCAAGCTCATATATATAAACGAGTTTTGTGGTGGCTACTTATATTGTATTTTTGTTTTATATGATGTTTTCTATACATATGTTTTATGTTCCAAATGTTTATCTACGTGCAACAAACAAATCCAACATATAATTCGCTAACGAATCTGCAATCGTATTCAATTCCCTCGATATATGCCTATATTCAAGAAATTCAAAAGCTCTTTCGAGACGATGAACCCTTAGATGGAGACGTAGTAAAGTTGAGTTGTGAACAACGTATTCACGATTTAGTTGACAAACCACGAGTTGAGAATCGAGGTTGATAATCAATTGGGATATACCTAGAGAAGAGGCTGGTTAAAAGTCCGATGACGACATGATACTCTGCAATGTTATTGGTTACAGATCCGAGGCAAATCCCTCCTAAACTCACTAACTTGAGAGAGTGGTAGATGATCCAAGCTGCATAAGCGATGTTCTAGGTATGTCGACTAGTGCCATCTGCAAACTTGAAATAGATGGGAAAGGATGATTTCATATGTACAAAGTAAAGTATAAGAAGTTGAGACAAAATTCATGCACACAAAAGAAAAGACACACCAAGTCAAAAGTATATAGTACAGTTTGTGTAACACATGTTTTATGATGTATGGCTCGTGCCACATGGGTTATAACTTTCCTGCCCCTAGTTTGTCATGATCTTGATCATAGACTAGGACTATATCTCCTTCTACGAAAGTGTGAGGTTGGATGGACTTATCATATTGATTTTTCATGCATTTTTGATAGGTCTCATTGATGAGAGCAACATCGCGATGAGTTTCATCCAACTTGGTTAGATATAAGAATCGTTCCTCTTCAATAGAAGTATGGGGTAGAAATTCTACGATGAGTTTCAACAAAGGAATCTCGCATTTGATCGGTAGCACCGCTTATATCCTGTATACCAACTGGAAAGGTGTAAATCTAGTTGCAGTTTTAACTGAAGTTTGATAGGCCCAGAGTGCGTAAAAGAGTTGCAAGTTCCAAGAGTTTTTGTTCACTCCCACCATGTGCTGAAGCATGGTTTTCAGGACTTTGTTGATGGCTTCAACTTGTCCATTTGCTTGAGGATAGTAGGGGGATGAGTTGTCATGGCAAAAACCTAACCCAGTGCACAATTCACCCATCATTTGGTTCTAGAAATGGGATCCATGATCAGTTATAATAGTCCGTGGGACATTGAATCGAGTGATGATGTGATTGAACAAATCATCGTTAAGGAATGTAGGCACAACCTCAGCCCATTTAGTGAAATAATTGATGGCAACGATAATATAACCGTGGCCCCGACTGAGGGAGGCTTACATTGCATGAAAGTAATGCCCCATTTTGCAAAGGGGTCGATGGCGACAATGGGATGAAGTGGAGTTGGGTGGGTAGATGCTTTCTTTTGAAAAATCTTACAGGGTGAGCATTTTTTAATGGACTCAATGCAATCTTTGAATATGGAAGGCCCAAAATAACTAGCACGTTGAATTTTTTGGTATGTAGCCATCCCAGAAAGATGACCGCCACATGCTCCAAGGTGACAATCATTTAAAACTTGTTCAACCTCTTCATGGGTTAAGCAACTTTGTAAGACAATATCAATGCCACAACGGTACAAGGTGTTGCCAATGATAAGGTAAAGTTTTGAATGGTGTCTAATGTGACATCGTTCATCACGTGACATGCTAGGATGAAAGCATTGGGTTTGGATATAGAGAAGAATATCTCCATACCATGGATCAAACGTACTAATAAGGAACGTGGATTCATCGGGAAGAGAATCACTCAGCTCAGTATCCTCATCAGTATGGGGAAGATCGCAAATTAATTCTGCGAAAACCAATGATTTCTTAGCCTTGGGACAAACTTGAGATCGAATTCTTGGAGAATGACGATCCATTTCGAATATTTACCCCCAAGCACTTGATGATTCAAAATGTGGTACATGGGGTTCGAGTTTGCAATGACCGTGGTAGTGCGTAACAAAATATAGTGGAGAAATATTTGGACATAAATAATTGTTGCCAAAGCCAACTTTTGGACTTGTGAATACCGGAGTTTGGGACCTGATAGACTTTTACTCAAATAGTAGATCACATGTTCGATGTCGTCATCATCCTCTTGTACTAACACCATATCAATAGTGGAAGTAGAGGAAACCAAATAAAGGATATAATCTTTCACATAATTAGGTGGGTGCAAAAGAGGTGTGTTCGTTAAAGCATGTTTAAGAGCATCAAATGAGCGTTGAGAGGTTGCATCCCAGATGAAAGGGACATCTTTCTGCAACAATCTCATGAATCCTTTAGTGATTTCGGCGTAATTGCAAATGAAACGACAAAGAAAGCTTGCCTTCCCTATCAAACTTTGCAGTTGGGTAAGGTTTTTTGGAGGAGGTAATGCGAGAATGGCTTTGACTTTTAAGGGATCCACCCTAATCCCATATTTGGAGACTATGAACCTGAGGAGTCTCCATGATTCAATAGCAAAAATGCATTTATGGGGGTTCAAATGTATGTTGTAAAACCTGCATCGAAGAAAGATGGTTCATAGGTGACCAATATGGTCTCATCGGCTAGTTGAGTGAGATAGTAAGTCATCGAGATAAGGTTCAACAATATGTTTGATATTGTGAAATGCATATGACATGGCCAGCTGAAAAGTGGCCCCAACGTTTTTAAGGCCAAAATGTAATTTTCGATAGGTGAAAGTCCCCCATGGGCAGATGAAAGTTGTCTTGTGTTGATCAACAGGTAAAATGTTGATCTAGTTATATCCATAAAATCCATCCATAAAAGAGACGATGACGCTTCTGACACAATTATCGATAATTTGGTCGATAAAGGGTGTAGGGTCATTGTCTTTGGGACAATCCTTATTAAGATCCCGATAATTGACACAAACACAAATTGTCCCTTGTTTCTTGGCGACCAAAATGATGTTGGAAACCCATTTGGTTAGAGGAACGAGATAAATAAAACTAGACTTTAATAATTTTTCGACTCCTGCCTTGATTGTCGCGGTTTTCTTAGGATGAATCGGGTGAAGTTTCCATCTCACAGGTTTAACTCCTGGGTAAGTTTTGATTTCATGTACAACAATCGATGGATCGATTCCTGACATTTATTCGTAGCTCCAAGCGAAGATGTCATGAAATTCTTTAAACAAGGCGGTATAAGTTTCAACTTCTTCAGCTAAACAATTTGCACCTAGTTGTATGTTTTCCACAATACCTGCTTTAATGGATATGTAGACAGTAATTGTGTGTGAGATGTTTCCCAAATTCCCCTCAAAGATGGTATCCTGAGTGAGTATTGGAGATTGGGGGGAGTTGACGATATCACTAGGAAAGACAGAGGAAATATCTTTCTCTATGCCATCCAAACTGGGAAGAAAGGATGAACAATCGTGGTTGTCATCCCATGGTGCCTCCTCGATACTAGGAATTTCCATAATAGATTCATCTCATGGAAAAATCTGTAGGATGTAATCGAAAGTAGAGGATAGGGAATCTAACTAGGATGGTAGCGAGTACATAGAATACGTTAATAGATGTTAGTTGTCTAGAGAAGGAGAGGCAGACTGAATGGTGTCATATTTGGCCTCTGCAGGACTAAGTGGCATAGTGTCACCTAGTGTGTCAAATTCTAAAGGACTAGGCATGATCCATGGATAGATGATTCGAAGGACTGATGTGCCATAGCCGAAATCATATTGACCATTGTGATATGTTGCGTAGTGGGAGGAAGAGGTGTAGGGAAGGTACCCATGAGCGAAGATTCTTTCAAGAGACCCACTCCAACACTTTCATAAGTAATTTTTGAGTCTCCTAGAAAAGGAATGTTGTTGGTTGTTTGAGTGTGAGCGTCAGGGGTGCAGTAATATAATTGATCGATGGTCACAATTTTACCTTAATGAGGGAATTGGACGCATCGAAAGACCAATGAAGCGACGACATTCATAGCATAGAATCAAATTCTCCCTAGCAACAAGTTATAATCGAGGGGAGCATCGACTACTTCCACATCTACAGAAACAGGTTTGCCTCCCAATTGAATGGCTAAGGATTGTAATAATTCATGAGGACAGAAACCTCTTCCATCGAATGCTCTTAACATGGTGAGAGATTTATTAAGACTAGCTGATTTAAGGCCTTTCAACAAGCCAAGGACATGACACATGTGGATGCCCCCTCGTCCAAGATCATGCGATGAATATGTTGATTATGGACAGCGACATCAATTTCAAAAGGAGTTGGTGAGAGAGTCGTGATTTAAAATTATCAAAGTTGAACATGATAGTATTGGATGACTTGGGATATATAGCTCGGATGGCTACCAAGAGAGTCCTACGTTGGCTAGGGCAGTGTTGTAGAACTTCGAGAGTTGACATAGCGCAGGGTGCTTGGGCCAAATCTTCAACAATGTTGTAGTTTTGAGCAGCATGTGAATTAGGATTAAAGGTCGACTTTCGAATTATGCTCATGGGTGGACGTAGAATAGAGTCAAAGTTGGGTTTCTCAATATGGAGTGGTCCAGATGGAGGAGTAACTGTAGTGGACGGTGGATCCGGTGTAGTCATAGTAGTTACCTTTTCCTTATCAGGTTTACCTGGAGGTGTGTCATATGTCGTAGTACGAGTGGTCAAATCTACCCCATTAAACACGTAAATGTGTGCACTCGATGAAGCTTCCTCATTAGGAGGATGATTTGGATTACCTTATGTCAGAGGCGTAGGATTTTGTGCAACCAGTGACTGTTGCTGTGGAAAAGGATGTGTCAATACAACGGGTTGAGAATTTCCTTTAAAATTTTTGGCAACTTCGTCCCAATGAGGACAATCGCGTGTGTAGTGATCTTCACCACAAATGAGACATGGAAATTTCGGTTTACGCTGCGGTTGATTTTCAATAGCAGGTGGTTGTGTTTGTGTTTTTGCATTTTCAGTTTGATTATT
>JZKD02S2027769.1:31034-56419 GCA_000966675.3 Picea glauca
AGTGAAGTTGATCCGGTAGTGGGGGCAGTGATTGAACGATTAGTCGTGCTAGTCGACTGTGAACTGGATTGGGTTTTGACGGAACCGATAAATCCATCTACGTGAGCGGTGGAGGATGGTTTTGATGGACCAATTGACAGACGGGGAGCATTTGGAATCAATTCATACAAAGTACTGGATTGGGAATAAACCAAGTCCAGATACTGGGTGCGAGCAATGGATTCCTCTTCTTTAACGACACCACCCATGGCTACGTCATGAGCAATATGAGGTAAAAGAAAATTGGTGAACCATTCAACCAACAACTAGTTGGGAATGGTTGCTTTGATCAACCGTTGTCGTCATCTCCATTCATGAATATGATCATAAATATGTACAAAGTTGGTCTGACAAAGGGAGGTCAAAAGTTTTGTGCCAGTTTCATAGTGGATAGGTAATTGGAAGTGCGTGAGAAAAGTCATGGCAAGGGAATTAAAACTTGAAAAGTTCCACGTTGTAACTCAATGTACCATTTAGCTGTTGTATTCATAAGTGTATGCTGGAAAAGACGTAACCAGATAGAATCATCCATCAGTGAATTTGATGAACACCATAGATGAAAGGTCATAACGTGGTTATTAGGGTCTTCATAAGGTTTATTGTCAAATTTCGGAATATCGGAAGATAATTTGGCAAGAATGACTGGCCAAAAAGAGGAGTGTAATATGGGATCGTTGGTTAATCTCGATAGATCCGATAGATCTAGAGTGGCTAAAAACGATAGTTGTCTATTGACTTGAGGATGATGCTGGTGTAGCATAGGGACACTAATAGCACTGTAAATTGGTTGTGGTTGATAGTTGTAGCGAGCAAGTCTTCCCATATATTTTTTATGTTGACCAACAAAAGTGGGATTTATCTGTTGAGGAATTTGCATAAAAGGAGAGGGGAAATCCATATGGCTTTGGGGAGGATAACCAGTGTAACTCGAGGGAGGAAAGTTCACTTGATTAGTTTGAGGTGGATAACTAGTTTTTCCTTGAGGAGGGTAACTAGGTTGATGTTGATGAGGGTATAAATTTGGCCCTTGGGGAGGAAAAGATGGTTGACCTTGAGGACAACAAGTGGGATTCAAGATTCCTGGGAAGGGTTGTCCATAATGTAGTCTAGAAGGATTGGGATTTGGGATTCTTCCTTGCAGGTTGGGGTTCGATGGCCCTCCCCAATGTGGTTAATGGAATGGACCTCCCTGAGGTGGTCCCCAGAATTGTGGGGGGTTTTTGGTAAATGAGGGTTGAGATTGTCCCCTTGCCTTTTGTTGGGTAGCAACTGGGATTTGATAGTAAGAGGGGGTTTCCCCCCAGTCATAATTTGTGCATTGGAGGACGGTTTCCCCCTGGTAGGGATTTGTCCACTAAATGGGGGTTCCCCCCCAATAGGAACGTGATCTGCAGTTGGGTTTTGTTGTGTGGCAAAGTTTTGCATCCTTTGATGTGAAGGTGTCCCAATTGGGTTATGTAGAGTATACAAAATTGTAGCTTGAAGAGGGATGGGAGGTGTAACTGTCAAGGTACTTTGCAAATGACTAGGTAACATGACTCTTGTTTCACTTTGAACTTGTCTTGAAGTGTTAGCAATATTGATTGTTGGTTCGATGGGACGGTTGATGGGCTGACCTGATAGTCCTGCCTCTGCACTGATGGTGGTAGAGGCATGTGGAGGGTCAAAAGGGGGTCGACTAAAATTAAATTTTTCATAAAGTTTTCATCCTAATGGATTTCTCCATATATAACCAACAAGAGTTTCTTGTGGATCTACCATTTCAGTAGAACAAATAGGGGTAGTGTATTCTTCATTAAAATTTGGTTGTATCAGTTCCATATCTAGTTGATTATATGGCCTTGACGGTAGGCAAGGGTAATCTTCTACTACAATGTTACCTGAGGAGTCTAGTCAAACAAAGAGTGGATCAAGAGGAACTGCCAAAGTCGGGTTGATAGGAGAAGTGGAATCTTCCTTAACCATAACTAAAGCTCTCTCAAGATTTGGTAGCAAAGGAGTAGCAACACTCCAAACGTCTGAATGGTTTTCAACCTCTTCACGGTAAGTGTCTTCAAGTGAGTTAAGAGGTAGGGGTTCGTAGACTTCTGGAGGAAACCCTTGTATCCTACATGATCTACGAAGACCTTTATCAACCACAATACCAATTTTTTAAGGACAACTAGAGTAAACAAACAACACTCGCTAAAAATATATAGAAAACCAACAAGCAAACAATGCATTCTCTCAACGAACGTACTAGTTGGTGTGAAATCCAACATCACGTGATCTAACTGAGAAGGGGCTAGGATATGAACAGGTGGATCAGTTACATTGGTGGCTTGGTTAACAGACTTACACCTTGGTGCAAGTTCCCTCATGGTTTTACCTATGGGTTACCCTCCAAGGAGCCTGAGTGAGTTTGACCAACGTTTGTTCCAAATACAACAAAGACTTCCCTACGTCATCACCTCATGTAAGGACCCTAAAGATTATGGCCACTAAGGATACCAACTCGCAGTCAACCTCTGGGCGGGTACACTCAACATTCGAGTCCGAACATATGGGCAGTATATCAAGTTTGAAATTCTTCAAGAGAACTGAGGGCAAATGGATCGGTAAACTCCAGAGGACCCCGAACAGATTTGGAATTCACGAAGCTCTGAGACAAAATGAAAAACATTGATCCTCAAGAAGAACCCCCAAAATACGGTCATACTACTGCGATTGGTTAAGCCTCAGAAGGATAATATATGTTGCTCTCCCGCACATGACCTCGTGTTTAACCCCTATGTGAGAGGGGGATCCCAACTATGATTATACGAAGGTTGGATTTACTCTCCCTATCACAAGATTTTGAGTTTGTCTTGAATTCTTTGGAGAGTTATTCTCACGGCCTATTCCAAAGCTCTAGTCCTAGTCTATTGTTAGTGTAAAGATCTAAAAATAAAAGTTTCTAGTTTCATTTTAAATAACGTTCATTTTCATGGTTGTTTGTTACACAAGGATGAATGATAGTGACACTGATGATGTTTGAGACTCAACTCCTCAAAAGATGAAAATAATCAGATGCGAACTTTCTTTTCAATGAACTTCTAGCTATGGGAAGGAGAAGAGTTTATTTTCTTTTATCACTAACAAAACACTCAAGAATGCAAACTTTTATACTATTTCGTTCTCAACAAGAATTCAAACAATTGCCAAATTATAAAGAAAACCTTTCCAATATCCAAAACCAATGCATACCATAATTTCTTTGTTTAAATGCAAATGTAAATTAAAATGTTCATTTTATGCTTCGTGCTTTCACTAATAATGAAAAGGTTCACTACTGTGATTTGAAAAAGAGGAAGCAAAAGTACACAAAGAAAGACACTCTCAATGGAAAACAAGAAACCAAAAGAAGAAAAAATACCAAACTATTCCCTCAAAGGAAAAAACAATAAGAAACAAAAATCACACTTTATAGTCTTTCAGTATTGAGTAATGGATCAAAGATAATGAAAACAATACTGTGATCAATGACCTTCCTTATGAAAACCTCCAGTCAATCAGATAATCAAACAAAGCAACAAAAAGAAACCAAGTTTGAAAGAGAACAATTGATTTTTGCAATAAGGAAAGACAACACAAACTCAATAAATACCAAAATAATGAAAGGTAGCAAGTTTGAGTCAAACAAAAGATGAGATTTGACAGAATAGGATCTAAGTCAGAGAAAAATATCCAAGGACTATGCCTAGCAAGCAAAAAGTCAACAATTTTTCAAAAGAAGAAAAATCGACGCTTTGGTAACCACATCCACAGAGTGCAACAACACTCCCTAATAGATTTTGGGGGAGTGTTGATCAATAAATCATCGCTCTGACTTAACTGTAGAGGGGCGCTAGTCCTAAGACAAGTTTTAGAAAAACCCAGAAAACTCAAAAACTCAGGGAAATTTAGTCAGAGACTCTGTGAGACAACTTTAGCAAAGATGAAAGATGTAAGGACAGATTAAATCAACAAATGGGATCTAAAGATAGGAAAAATGCACAAACGAACCAAGGAAAGAATAAAAACTGAAAAATTTGATCCCCAATGGAGTTGCCATTTTTTGTTATGGAATAATTCCCCTGTATACAGGTGAATCTTCCCTTGGAGTATAGACCCCTCTACCAAGACAAAAAACTACCCTTGGACACTACCATTCCTATAGATTAATTCTATCCATCGAAAAAGAGAGAAAGAGGGAGAGTATGATGTACCTCACTTTCGAAGTTTGTCTAAGCTTCTCCAATCCGCGAGTTCCAAACAACACCTGCAATGGACAACAAGAGACAAACAACTATCTCTTACTCTAATGGATTAGACAAAATCAATCTATCTATGAAGATTAAGGCAAGCATAAATAAGTATATGTAAACACATACTAGAAGGAAATAGGCCAAGTATATTTATGAGAACTTTAAAAAGGAAACTTACAATCTTCAGATGATGTTTCATTAGCCTCTCCAAGTTCTCCTCGTCCAACCCTTGCTCGAAAGATCCATGATCAAAATAACAATGCTTTACTGATTTTTTCCCCTCTTGTTCACCATGAGAATGCCTCCATTTATAGGCTTTGAGAGGCTCAACCACCTTGGTTATATTTGGAATTAGTTAAGAATATGGCTCCAATAGTTGTGATATATCCCCTAGAAGCAGCCTAAGGGTTAGATTCGAGCCAAACCAACTCGATCCATTCATAGATGTCTTTAGAAGAAAAAGGGATTTCTTCCAAGATTTGCTCAACCAAATCGACGCTCCTTTACAATGGGTAATAGAGTGCTATAACGCTCCCTGCAAGATGGACAAAGAGCACTAGCACTCCCTGCATGTGAGCATGGGAGCGTTGATCTTCCCAAAAGTTGCTAAGATGAATAATTCTCATAGAAAAAAAATTGTCCTGACTGTCGGATGATAGGGCTTCTTCTTTTAACATGTTTTAGGGGTTGTATCAAGTGTTTTCATGGCATCGTTCGTGATGGGACACTTATGGAATGAGAATGTGACACTTATAACACTTGCGACAAAAGTATGACACTTGCAACAATGAGAATGTGACATTATCGAAGTGAGGAATTTTAATGTGTAACAGAGCCAAACACCTTACCCTTTCTCATATCTGGGAAATTTTTTGTCTTTCTCACCACTTTCAGGACTTCATCCCTCTCTAGCAGTGTATTAGGGAGCAATGAAACCCTGATTATCCCTCCCTATCAGTGTATTGGGGAGTGATGATACCCTAATCATTGCCATGTCTGCATGGTTACAGGGGCGATAGTCCTTGTTTTAAGTGAATTTGGAGCCTATTTTACCTCCTTTCTGTCAGTTCTTTGTCTCAATCCTTTACATTAAAATCCTCCATGCTTGATTGTGGTTTTGGTTGATTGAAGTTCAATGATTATCACATGTTTTGTTGCCTCTTTTGAGTTTGCAATTCCTTCAAATTGTGAAATGCACATAACTTCCCTAGGTTAACTTGATCCTTTGGTTCAATCCATATCATCAATAGTTTTATCCTCATCAGTTGTAGGTATTCAAACTTTTTTTACCTTGATTCCAAAGCCTTCTAAGTATTTTACTTGTTTGTTGTTGGGATCCTTTTCATTGATTTGGAGACTGCTTATATCGCATTAAACCTTGTTTTTGAGTCTCTCATTTTTCTCCTCTTCGGAAAACTCTTTTGATCCCTTGAGTATACTCTTGAGCCCTGTTGGAATTTTTGCAACTTTACATTGATATTTTATCTTTGCTACTTGAATTTTGAGGTTTCATTAAGTGGTTTTCCTTTACTTTGCATGTTTGGGTTCTTGTTTGAACAAGTGTTGAAAGTGTCTTTGTGTTTGGATTCTTTCGGCCTAGTTGAGTGCTTGTTTTCTTCACCTTCTTTAACTTTTGGGTTCTTTGCAAGTGTCATTGAGTCCTTTCATTCTGGTTGAAAGTGAAATCAAAGTAGAGTCTATTTTGAGTTTTCATATAATTTGTAAAGAAGAAAACAAAGTTTTACATTCTACTTTTATAGGTGGAGTTTTGGGAATTTATTTACATTAAGAAGAAAAAGAGCTCTTTTCCTCGGATAGAATTCATCGAAATAAGATCTTTACATCTCTCTCTCTCTTTTATTTTATTTTAATTTTTTCTGCATGGTTTTGGAGTCGAGTCATAACACCATCAATTTCATCTTCGTGCGCCCTATTGAATAATGAGCAACCATTAAAAGGAACGAGGCACATAATCTAAAATCAACTAGACTTTTTATTCGTTGACAACAAACCGTATTTTAGATCCTTGATAGTAGGGTGGAGAGTTAGCTCTTCAAGGCCACATGAGCGATACTATAGAATATTAGAGGATGGAAAATCCATTAGTAGCAACTAATGTTAGTTGGGAAAGTTCCTCTCACACAAGAGCCAAACACGAGGTCAAGCGAAGCGATCGGTTAACATTTCCCCTCTTTCGTTCGCCTAGTGGGACTATTGCAAGTTTGGGACTTTGAAGAGTGGAAAGTCCTTGGGGTGACACCACTTCTTCTTAGTTTTTGGATCATGGATCTATGTATGGCATTCCCATACCAATTTTCCAGTCTTGATTGTCGATTGTACCCCCTCGGTCGTTCGTTATGAATTGGTAAACATAGAAACCTCTCCTAGGATTCCACACAGGTGACTGCAAGGGGGGTTCCTTCTGCAAATAAGGTTCCTTGTGGTACCTATGACAGACATTCAATATCAACTTCAACAAATCAGGATGGTATTTTCTTGCGGGCACTCACTTGCACCTTGGGGGATTGTTGCGTGAAGGTTATCATAATTATTGCTCATTTCTTCGTTGACGACCTCATCTCCCGTTTCTGGAAGATTCGTACTTCCTTTCTCCTTATAATAAGGGAGTTTTTTGCTTACTTTTTTATTGTAGGGACTTTGATAGTGTGTGTTTTTTGACGTTTAGTAGGCCTTAGATTGAATCTGTGTTGATGGTGACAATTCCTGAGGTTACCAACAAAGGGACCCCTTTTCACGGGGAACCTTATGTTTTTCCTTCTTTTGGAAACGTTGGTCCTCCTTACATTGCAACATTGAATCTTCCCAGTTTCACTGTGGGATTATTAGTATGGTTGTTTTCCACTCCTTTGGTCCTGAATGCCCCTGTTGCTGCCCAAGCAATCTCTCCACTGCAAGAACATCAACCTCATGTTGACCCTTTTACTTCTTCACTCGTCACATCTTCTTCTCTTTCTTCTTCCTATCCTGGCGAAATCCTTGACGTTAGTAACCAAGAGGCTAAGAAGAAGGTGAAAAGGAAGAACAAGAAGAAATAAAATAAGTAAGGGGGTAATTAACCAACCATTGTCACAAGGGATGATGATGTTAAAAAGGTGACCAACATAGGTCACAAGCCAAAATTCCCTTGTAGACTTTGTAAGGGTGACCACCTTCTTAAACATTTCCCTGGTATTCCCAAGGCCTTGGAAGTGTGGTCCACGGGTTCTCAACAACCCATGTCGCCAGCTGCTACAAGTCATGTTCGTGACAACCAATCAACCAATGATCACCAGGTTGGAGGAAAAAAGGGTCAAGTCAAGATTCCTTGTTGGTTATGCGTGCAAATGCACCGCAGTTACCTTTTCCCTCGTATGGATGAAGCTTCCCAATTGTTGGAAGACATTGTTGTTTCCCAACAACAACCTCCAACTGCTTCCCATGAGTCCAACCAACCATTAGTTGATGAAGTGGTCGGTCTGATTCAATCCTTAGTCGATCCAACTATTCCCTTGGAGAGTGAACTAGATACTACTCAAGTTTTTCTTGTCACTTCAAATTCTTCTAGACAAGGGGGAATTTCCTCCATTTCAACGAAACCCCCTCCAAATACTGAGGTCATTTCCTTTGATTTGAAGAAGTTGGCAGAGCCTTGCCTTCCTTCCTAGCTGCCTTTCCAAATCATTATGCAGGTTTGTGATAAAAACATACGTCGTACTATTATAAATCAAGATGCTTCTATTAGCATTTTATCCTCAACCGCTTGGCAAGCTATTGGTTCCCCTCGACTTGTGTCGGTAACCCATCATTTTTTGGCTTTTAATAGAAGATCCAATGAGCCTTTAGGGATCATTCCTCAATTGTCTATCACACTAGGAGGTAAAATTGTCTATATTGATGTTATGGTAGTTCAAGGCCCCTTGGACTTTAATTTACTCCTTGGGCGGGACTATGTTTATAGTATGAAAGTTGTTGTGTCCACAATCTTTTGAGTGATGCATTTCCCTCATAATAGAAAAATTATGACCATTGATCATCTTTTGTTCGTTGGTCCTTATCTGACTTTCGACCATCCAATTTCCCTGAATGTTCCCTATATGAAAGTGGTATCCCCCCCCTCCCTTGCCACATGTTAATTATGTGGTATCATGTCCCATGCCTTCAACTACTGATGAGAAGGAGCCTCTCACTGTATGCTTGAATTCTTTAGACTCAAATTTGGTTGTTGACATGGCGACCCTTTCAATAGGGGTTGTGGAGCCTGATCTTTCCCTTGTTACCCCTATTGAGTCTCTTGACATACATAATTTCCAGAGCTTTGTTCTTTCGTTCGATGAAGACATCTTGGAATCCATGGTCAAGGTTTGTAAGCATAGTTCGCTTCCTGTGTCAAGCTCATTAAAAGATGAAACAAATAAAGATGAGCATATTTTGCTTTCTATGTCAAGCTCGTTAAAAAATGAAACAAATAAAGATGAGCATAGTTCCCTTTCTGTGTCAAGCTCATTAAAAACTGAAATAAATAACCATGATCATAGTTCGTTTTCTATGTCAAGCTCATTAAAAAATGAAATAGATAACCATGAACATAGTTCTGTTTTTGTGTCAACCTCATTAAAAAATGAAACATACTTCCCTCTACTTAATATTCCACTAGATCTAGTACCTAAACCTTGATTTCTTCCACCTGTGTCAGTTGATCCTCTTTTTTCCTCCCTCTCCGGTGAACCTATTCGTATTAGTAGCTAAGAGTCTAATCAAACGCAGAAGAAGAGTCGACGAAGGAAACAAATCTTGGGGGGCATGTCTCTAGCCTCTAGACATCGTGTCAGAGTTAAGCCACTAGATTTTGTTAGAGGCAAAGTACCAACCTCCGGACATCATGTTGGGAAAAAAAAATCAATAGGTATCACCTTGAGCACAATTTCATTTTTGGTTTCAAGCTCATTTAAAAAAGAAACCAACCCTGAGCACAGTTTCATTCTCAGTTTCAAGCTCATTTAAAAAATAAACCAACCCCGAGCATAGTTTCATTCTCTGTTTCAAGCTAGTTTAAAAATGAAACCAACCCCGAGCATAGTTTCATTCTCTATTTCAAGCTTGTTTAAAAATGAAACCAACCTTGAGCATAGTTTCATTCTTTGTTTCAAACTCGTTTAAAAATGAAACCAACCCTAAGCACGATTTCATTCTTAGTGTCAACCTCGTTTAAAAATGAAACCAACCCCGAGCACAGTTTCATTCTTTGTTTCAAGCTTGTTTAAAAATGAAACCAGCCTCAAGCATGGTTTCATTCTTTGTTCCAAGCTCGTTTAAAAATGAAACCAACCTCGAGCACAATTTCATTATTTGTTTCAAGCTTGTTTAAAAATGAAACCAACCCCGAGAAAAATTCCATTCTCTATTTCAAGCTCATTAAATAATGAAGCAAAAACTTTGAGCATAGTTCATTCTTTGTTTCAAGCTCGTTAAAAAAGGAACCATACCTCTTAATTTCTGCTTAATGGTTGTGCTTACTATTGCTTTTCTTATGGCCATTGCAATTATGCTTGACGCTGGCCGTTAGAATTACGCTACTCCCATTTTGCAGTTACCCTCTAGAGAGACACGTTGTTGTGAGTGGTCCTTGATTTCCATGCCTACATGCCACGATCTATCATAGTCATTTCTTAGGAGTTGTTCCGCCCATTGGAACTTAGTTGCATGTCACTCATTCTCTCTAGACGAGCTTAGTCTTTGTTATTTCTCATGCTCGTAAATGCATGAGAATAAAGTTACCAAGTATACTTTTATCACTTTTTTGAGCTCGTAAAAACTATATGAAAAAGGAACTCTTTGGAGTCTCCTTTAATCTCTTTTCAGACTCCCTAAACATGAAAATATGGTCGAACGAGCTTGTTTCCTTTTAGACTCATTAAAAGGATTTGAAAGGGCATATATTCGGTGTAAGTTTTAACCCTTTTTCGGACCGAATGGATTAATTACGAAAAAGGAATCCTTTAGTCAACCTCGGGTAGAAGATTTCTCCCTTGTATTGTTTTATAATTTTTCGGGCTTAGAGGACTAAACTTACAAAAAAGAACAACCCTAGAGTCTTCTTTAATTTTTTTTTAGACTCTCTAAACATGAAAAAACCATTGAGTTTATCTTCTCTGGGCTCGTAAAATTATACATTGAAGGATCCATATGGGACCGAACCCCTCCTTCAGTTTTGTTAGACATGTGATGAGGGACTCATCGAAGATGAGCTATACCGAGCATATATTGTCCCCCTCAATCTCGTAAAAAAATAAAGAGGTTCTTGTCATTCATGGTGGGGGGGAATTGAGGAAATTGGGCCATTTTTTAGAAAGCATTATGGAAACTATTTGTTGTCTCCCTTGAACATGGCACCCGTTTGCGTCTTGTCTCACAGTTGGGTAATCTACTTGTCTTTGAGTCATACCAATCCTATGAGTCATCATACTCCTTCGACTCACCCGAAGAGTGTCCCAGTTATCGCCGCACTATGTTTTGGTCTATCTCTCATCGAGTCAATGCTGCCAAGTCTTTTGTCATGCCTCATAATGTTCAAGGGAATTTCTAAACCAAATCAACCACTTTATAGTGTTACTAATCATCATCCTCATGTCATTTTGTACTCAATTGATCTATCATATCCCTGTGTCAGTTTCATGTCGATGATGGGGGAAACATCACGGCCCTCCTTCGACGAGTCTATTCTTGTCGACTTCAACACATTATCTGGGAATTAGACTTAGAAATCAATTAGTACCTTGGAACCTACATGCCTCATGGTCTCTTCACTTTAGATAGTAGGTTTACATCATTGACCTATGATCGAATGATTCCACAGATGTTCGACTTCAACTCATTTATTCACATTCACTAGAATATACTAGGGTACCTTGGAAGTCATTGTAATCATTGGTGATTTCCCCCACACTTGTTAATGATATACATCATTGACCGATAATCAAGTGGTTTGTACCATGTTTGACATCAACACATCTATTCACATGGCTAGAATCATACCATTTCGGGATCGGGACGAAGACCTTCGGAACTCCTTAAGTACCCAGGTTGCGATGGAGACTATTTCTGTACTTAGAAGATTCTAGTATGGTCTTCGTGCTAGCAATCTTACTGATATATATACTACCACATAGATCCACTTTGTATTGGCCTGTGACTATGTTTTGTCATATCGTAGCTCCATTATGTATTCTTGCGTGGCTATGACCTAATTAAGTCATGGAAATATGGATCCACATTGTATCTTTGGTGTCCATATACTTAGTCGACACTTTCATGGATCCACAATGTATTGGTCGACGACCATGCTTTGAGTCAATGTATTCTGAGCATGGGTATGCCTACCTCGGAGACGATGTGTATATATAGTTTGATGTTTGTTTGCAACTTCCACCCAACTCTCTTATTTTGACACCCTCACATACACATTTTTGTAGTGTTTCGACCATCAGTTTTTCTTTTGAATTCCCACTTTAGGGGGCATCTGTTACACACCTAAGTGTCACAACTATTATACACCTAAGTGTCACACTTTACCAAGTGTCGTACTTAAGTGTCACAACTTCATCACCATGAAGAATTGTTTGTCATGACCCCTAGACAAGTTAGAAGGGAAGCCTATTAGTTGGAGGTCGAAATACTACCTTTTTCCTTGAGATTTTGGCCTTGTTTGAGATTCATCACCCCCCTTCCCATATACAGGAGGGATAAACCTTGATCATCACTCCCCCATAGTGTCTTTGTTGGACATGTAGTTTGGGATGTAATTTTGGAGAAAAACCTAAGTATGAAGAAAACGTGTAGAAGAAAGAAATTGCGCCGAAAGAAGAAAGCGCTCAGAAGGTAAAAAGGGTGTAGAAGGATGGACAACATGCAATACAAAGATAACACACAGACAGAAGGATAAAGCAAGTGAGCGAGAGAAGGAAGTGTAAAGGATGACAGTGTGATTTTCCAAAAATAGAAGAACAACAAAAAAATTGTATAAAGAGCGAGAAGTAGAAAAAGGAAAACAACCAATTAATTGAAGTTGGCCATGCCATGCATTGTAATGGGCTATTTTTTGATAGATAAGAAAAGGAATTTAAGCCCTAACTTTTGGGGTATAAATATGTAATGGGTGGGGTGAAAAGAGAGAGATAGTGGGCTAGAGGAAGGTTGTAGAATCTGTAGAGGTTGAGATGATGTAAGAATCATGAATGTAATCATTGCTACGATGAATAAAGATAGATTTTGAGAGATAATATTACATATTATGTTCTTTACTTGTTGTGTGAGGTTATGAATGATGTTGTCATATTCCATAGACTAGATTTAGTGCATGGATTGGCTATGCTACAATATTCATGAATAACTGTAATGATCAAGAGCATACATAAGATAGAATAAGGAACAATGATTAGAGCATCCACCTCACTTTCCCTTACTGCTGTAAAAACCTAGTTCTTGTAGTCCCAATAGATACCTCAGGTGAGACTTCATCTCCGCAAGCAGGTGATGTTGAAAGGGTCAATGTCTTGAGGTTTTGTTGGTCACAGTGGAACTGAACCTTGGGTATTACAACCCGTGTGAAAACCAATTTAAGCCAACAAATGGTTTCATTGTCGGGATCGGAAAATTGCAATTAAGGGAATGTTTTGGAGGCTAACTAAGAAGGAAATCACAGACTGGTTGGAATGAAAAGAATGGGAAATCGTGCGACAAGAGAACAAGAACCCTCAAATGAGTGACAAGCAATGGATGAAAAAGTATGTGTTCACAGATCTGCATGAAATTTTCTTTGGAGAATTACCAAAATTTTTGATTGAGTGGCTAGGAAGATTGGTTGAGAAGACAAGAAGGTTTAGTGTCGTAGCACCAAAGAATTGGACTTCTGAATTCGTAAAACAACTGAATTCGATTGCATTCAATCATATAGTGTTGCAGAAATAAAGTTTTTCGAAGGTTTGCATGGAAGGTTCTTGAAATCATTAAATATGTGGATAAAGATGTTGTTATGTGAAAAACATGTGATGATTATGAAGTCTGAAGGCTAAAGGGGCTTTGCGCACATAGGGGAAGTCAGAGGATGACAGGGGACTCATCTGAGAGAAGGAAGCAATGAACGAGGGAGGAAGGGATTGAGGATGGAAGAAAGCAACATACTAGAGGACGAGTATGATTTTGGAGAGTTACACGAAGGAAGAAGGTACAAAAGGCAAAAGACTGGGGATGGGAGAGAAGAGCAGCACAATGAGCCGAAAGGAAGAGAACCTTGCGCACAAGTCTGAATCGTAGAGATATCATATGTAGGACGAAAATAAGAAGGGTCTTAGTCCAGTCCAGTAGTATAGGAGCCCATCAATCCTACTTGGACATGATTCTGTGTTGAATCCACGACCCCATGTGTGTCACAAAAATAAGAGATAACAGTTGAAGACTTGTCAAAAGCTATCATAATTAGTCAAGGAGTACACAGTAGTAGTAGTAAGAATAGTGGGAGTAGTACACAGAGTCAAAATCAAAGTCCACCAACATAACGAAGAGGAGGGAATACACAAAGTAACATGGCAGGAATAGATAATACACTACTTCCTGAATCCAAAAGAGTAGGATCAGAGGATCCATAACAACACTAGTTTGTTTTCGAAACAGTTTGGGCCACTAAAAGCATAAGGATGATGTCGTAAAAATTGCATAGTTAGAAACAACATTTAGAGGTTGTGCGCTAGTATGGTATATGAAGTTACAAAGCATTACACCTACATGATAGGTCAGGACCTTGTCAGAGATAAAGCAAGTGTTATTAAAGGAGTTCAAGAAGCTGTCAGAATAACAATACATCACCGAGCTCAAATAGATGAAACAGGTACAAATAGAGTCTGTATGGGATTTCAATCAACACTTTAAGGATGTAATGGGGAGATTGACGTTCCAAATTATGGATCAACAACATCAAGAGTGGTTTATTGTTGGATTTCTACCACACATTCGAAGGCCCCTGATTCAATAAAAGGTTACGTCACAGCCCAAGGTGCTAGAGATTGCAATGAAACTAGAGGCATCGCCGATAGGAGACACGGGAGGAATGACATAGGTTCGTATGCAGTTGGCTGCATTAACAATTCAGTTGGTTGAGCTTACCAAGGGAAGGGAAAAAAGATAACACATTTGGTGTACAAAGTGTAGGACAGAAGGTCATCATCACAAGGAAGAATACCCAACATTCACGTAGTATTTGGCAGTTGGAGTGTTGAATCCACTACGTGGAGGAGGATACTATGAGATATGTACGAAATGGGGCCATCATCCCACTGAGTGTCCATTACTCCAGAAATATTAGAGTACTCCAAAGAATTTTTTTTGTAATTTTTGAAAATCGTTATGGCATGAAGAGAAGGACTGTCACGCGTTCGAATTACTAAGAGAGTGCACATCGGATATGTACAAAATCAAAGAAGAGAATACCGACATAGATGGGAATGGCACGTAGTATAATATCCATAGAGGTTATAATCAAGGGAACAGAGCAAATTTTAGTAGAGGTAAAGGTAGAGGGATTTTTGGTAGAGGAGGACGAGGATCGATTATTTGTCGTAACTGTAATCAACCTGGACAGTTGGCCCAAGATTGCCAGAACCCGTGTACCATGTGCAAAATATTGTAGGGCACTGGATCACGCAATGGAGGACTATCTCCAACTAGTTCCAAAATGGCAGGCCAAAGGAAGCCCAAACCAGAATCAACTTTGGAATTAGAATGTGCAGATGATATCAGTCGAAAGACGCAGTGAAGGACAAAAAATCACAGTTATTACACGTGGAGGAGCTTGGAAAGGCGCGGATATGGCACCTCAAGGAAACCGAATAGAGCAGTGGGTAAGAAAGTCAGGAAGGCCTATGCCAACATTCTATCCTAAAAAAGAAAAGAGACATATTATAGTGCAAGAAAGGAAAAACTTAGACCACATGGGGGAGCATCAACATCATCGCTGCCTCCTATAGAAGACCCAACGCTACCTGAAAAGATAAGTGTGCAAGTAAGTACACTAACCAAATTCTTAAAGAGTTGTGTAGAACTAACAAGGGATAGAACTACACTCAATATGTTATATAACATGATTGATCAGTGCGCAAAAGTAATAGACACTCCTGTTGCACAAAAAATGGTAAATCGTGTACTGTGCAGAAAGAGAACCAACAAAGAATTCAGGTTTAATGCACAGATTAGGGAGTACGATGTGGATAATATTATTCTGGACATAGTATTGGATGTGAATGTACTACCTAAGAAAACATTGGAGATGATGGGAGAACCTGAGCTAATATGGTCCCCTGTTCAGTTAAGGCTCACAGATCAACATAACATAGTCCCGATTGGGCGAATAACAGAAGTACCTATGAACATAGATGGGGTGTGCAACATGGCAGACTTTGAAATTATTGAGATGGTCGATGATAATCAACCATTTCTAGTCTTAATGGTATTGGAATGGGTGGTTGATAACCATACAATTATTAACTTGAAAATGAGGGAGATAATCTTTGAGGTTGGGGATCTAAAAGTTACTGCAACTTTGGACCCATCATAAGGGAAGAGATAAAAAGAGTTAGCAAGAGGAAATGATTATGTCAACCCAACAATGGACGATGCACTAAGTTGGAGAAGTATCAGTTCGTGCACATCATATTCAAAAGCTAGTCTAGAGAATTGCAACAGAGGATGCATGAAGTGTCGACTAGACGATGCGTGAGTATAAACCGATCCTTGCGCCGGATTGGCACAGAGTTATGTGACCCACCCACGTACGATGGACTAACTGAGATTAGTATATTTATAAAAGAATTTGAGTTATAGGTACCTGAACAACAAAGGATTTTGCCACTAAATGTCGTCTTAAAAGCAACTCCAACTAGATGGTGGGTCATGCACAGAAAGGGAATGAAGGACTGGGCACAGTGCAATAGACTTATGCAGATATGCTTTGGGACGAGGAAGCAAAAAGTGCGCAGAAATACACAGGAGAGGGTGACCCGACAAGTCACCTAGACAGATGCAGAGCTTTATGGCGATCAAAATCAGAGATAGAATGGACGCACCAATTCATACACACGTTGGAAAAAATACCGAAAAATTGGTATTTAGAATTGGAGATGCGCATGTAGACAAAAAAATGGGAAGGATTGGTCCAAAGATTCAAAATCACGTTCACATTTGAACATGAAGACCCCTCCTTACATGCAACACTACATGCCATCTGAACAAATATCTTCTCAAAGGTAGAATAGATGGAAGACGTACCATTAGGCAGTGCACACAAAGCTAAGATGGTGGTCCATAAGCTATCAGAATGTTATAATGTCACAGAGGAAGAATACGAGGAAGAAGATCCTAGGAATGTGCAGGTACCAGAGACAGACGTAACACACACAATGGAAGGGCTAGGGCTTGTATCTTCCTCGTACACACAACCTATAAAGACAAAGAAAGTCAACATTGGGAAAATGGAGAATCCTAAGTCACCACGCCCATTTTAATATTTCTAGACTAGAACAAGGAGTTTCATGTCCATGTAGATGTATCATCCATTTCATTGGGCACAATACTATCACAACTAGGAGAAAGAGACATCGATCATCTGATTGCGTTTGCAAGTAGGAAGCTGTCTATATCTAAAAAAAATTATACCACCACAGAACAGGAAGGCTTGGACGTGGTCTATGCACTCCAGAAGTTCAGACATTACCTACTTGGGTCTCACTTCAATATGTATACATATCATTCTGCATTATAGTACTTAGTCAATAAGCCTGTCTTAGGAGGAAGAAATGCATATGGCTGTTACTATTTCAGGAATATGACTTTGAGGTCATAGTAAAACCAAAGAAGTTGAAAGCATGACCTGATAATCTCTGGTGCATATTAACAGTAGAGGATGCATGTGTGGCCCCCTCTGACATAACAATTGCGCAGAAGAAACAATTAGTAGTGAAAGCAACAGACTATTAGTTGATTGCAGGGAAGTTGTATAAGTTAGGAGGAGATGGAATCTTGAGGCGTTGTGTAGTGGAACACGAAAGGTCGGTCATACTAGAGGAAGTGCATGATGGGATAACTGGAGAACATTAAGCAGGCAAAGCAACAACACAAAAGATTTTATGTGCAAGAATTTGGTTGCATATACTACACAAAGATGCGAAGGAGTATTGTTATTTCTGCGATGTCTGTCAAAGAGTGGGTAAACCATCTAGGTATGATGAAATGCCATTAAATCCACAAGTTACGTTGCAAGCATTCTATAAGTGGGCAATTGATTTTTTAGGTCCAATCAACCCACAAGCAAGGAGATTAGGAGAAAGATACATCATTATTGCGACATAGTATTTAACCAGGTGGGCAAAAGCAACACCAGTTACTGATTGCACTGCAAAGACTGTTGCACGATTTCTATTTGAGAATGTAGTCGCCAGGTTTGTATGCCCGCGCATATTACTTAGTGATCAAGGTACGCACTTTCTGAACAAAACAATTGTTGCATTAACTGAGGAATTTTAGATTCATCATCAAAAGAGTACACCATATCACCCTTAGGCTAATCGTACGATGGAAGCATTTAAGAAGATTTTGGAGAATGGTTTGACAAAAATATGCAATGTTGGAAGAGATGATTGGGACTTACGCATCCCCGCAGTACTATGGGCATACAAAACTACAAATAAGAAGCTGACATAGCAGTCACCTTCTGAGTTGGAATATGGACAGGAAGTTGTGATGCCAATGGAGTTCATTTTACTTGGTTTGCGCATTACGACCATCACTAAGCTCTCGGATATAGGTGCAATAGAGGAGATATTGGCGTAGTTAGTCCAGCTTGAGGAGGGTCGGTTTCTTGCAGGATTCCATCAGCATGTGCAAAAATCTAGAGAGAAGGCATGGGATGATCGACACATTAAATCCAAGAAATTTCAAATCCATGATTTGGTATTACTTTATGACAGAAAGTATCTACAACACCTAAGGAAGTTTTGCATGCACTAATTAGGTGAATGGATGGACAAGTCCTGGAGGGAATGGTGAATGGAAGTCGACTAAAAATATATAGAGACAGTCGATCGTCAGCGTAGTAATCTGGGCTGCTCCAAAACCCATGTATTATAGTAAGTGTACCATTGTAGTAAGAAAAACAAGAAAAACCCAATAAAAAGTAGGAAAGGAAAGAAAAGAAATAAAAAGGTAGTGATAGGAGAAAGAAAAAGAGTGGGTGAAACTCCAAGGTATCAGAAATTGCGTAGTTGGATTGATCATCTCACACCAAGATAACACTGCACCAAGTTCAAAGATAGGGTACAGATAGGTCTAAATGCGACGAGAAACACACTACTGCACTGATTGGCAGGAAAAAACCGTCAAACGCAGCTCGACAAGCACGAAAGAGACAACTAGATGGCCAACCTGACGGGTCATATAAGCACCGTATAAATCATTCACTCAGGAAAGTTGCCATATTTCATGGTCGATCGACGGTACAAGGGAGAAATCACTTGATGGATTTTGTAATTAAGATGCAATGATGGAATAACTCATACTCCTTCGGCCCACCAGAAGAGTGTCTCAGTTATCGTCGCACTATGTTTTGGTCTATCTCTCATCCATTAAATGTTGCCAAGTCTTTTGTCATGGCTCACAATGTTCAAGGGAATTACTGAACCAAATGAACCACTCTGCAGTGTTACTAATCTTCATCCTCATTTAATTTTGTACTCATTTTTTCTATCATATCCCTGTGTTAGTTTTGTGTCGATGATGGGGGAAACATCATGGTCCTCCTTGTATTGGTCCGTGACTATGTTTTGTCATATTGTAGCTCCATTGTGTATTCTTGCGTGGCTACAACCTAATTGAGTCATGGAAATATGTATCCACATTGTATCTTTGGTGGCCATATACTTAGTCAGTGCTTTCATGGATCCACAATGTATTGGTCGACAACCATGCTTTGAGTCAGTGTATTTTGTGCATGGGTATGCCTACCTTGGAGACGATGTGTATATATTGTTTGATGTTTGTTTGCAACTTCCACCCAACTCTCCTATTCCAACACCCTCACATACATATTTTTGTAAAGTGTTTCGGCCATCAATTTTTCTTTTGACCTCCCACTTTAGGGGGCATCTGTTACACACCTAAATATCACAACTATTATACACCTAAGTGTCGCACCTAAGTGTCACACTTTACCAAGTGTCGTACTTAAGTGTCACAACTTCATCACCATGAAAAATTGTTTGTCATGACCCCTAGACACGTTGGAAGGGAAGCCTATTAGTTGGATGTCGAAATCTTACGTTTTTCCTTGAGATTTTGGCCTTGTTTGAGCTTCATCACCCCCCTACCCATATACAAGGAGGGATAAAACTCGATCATCTCTCCCCTAGAGTGTCTTTGTTGGAAATGCAGTTTTGGATGTAATTTTGGAGAAAAACCTAAGTATGAAGAAAACGCGTAGAAGGAAGAAATTGCGCCGAAGGAAGAAAGCACACAGAAGGTAAAAAGGTTGTAGAAGGATGGACAATGCGTAATACGAAGATAGGGCATAGACATAAGGATAATGAAAGAGAGTGAGAGAAGGAAGCGTAAAGGATGACAATGCAACTTTCCAAAAATAAAAGAACAACATAAAATTTGTATAAAGAGCGAGAAGTAGAAGAAGGAAAACAACCAATTAACTGAAGTTGGCCATGCCATGCATTGTAATGGGCTATTTTGCTATAGATAAGAACAAGAATTTAAGCCCTATATTTTGGGGTATAAATATGTAATGGGTGGGGTGAAAAGAGAGAGCTAGCGAGAGATAAAGAGTGAGAGAGCTAGTGGGCTAAAGAAAGGTTGTAGAATTTGTAGAGGTTAGATGATGTAAGAATCATGAATGTAATCAATTGATACGATGAATAAAGGCAAATTTTGAGAGACAATCTTGTATCTTATGTTCTTTACTTGTTGTGTGCGGTTATGAATGATGTTGTTATATTCCTCAGATTATATTTAGTGCATGGATTGACTATGCTGCAATATTCATGAATTACTGTAATGATCAAGAGCATACATAAGCTATAATAAGGAACAATGATTAGAACACCTTCCACCCTTTCCCTTACTGCTATAAAAACTTGTTTCTTGCAGTCCCAATAGATACCTCGGGTGAGACTTCATCTGCACAAGTAGGTGATGTCCAAAGGGCCGATGTGTTGAGGGTTTGTTGGTCACAATTGAACTGAACCTTGAGTCTTACAACCCGTGTGCAGACCAGTTTAAGCCAACAAATGGTTTCATTGTCGGGACTGAGAAATTGCGATTAAGGGAATATTTTGGAGGTCGACTAAGAAGGAAATCACAGACTGGTTGGAACGAAAAGAATGGGAATTCACACGACAAGAGAACAAGAACCCTTGGTTGAGTGACAAGCAATGGATGCAAAAAGTATGTGTTCATAGATCTGCATGAAATTTTCTTTAGCAAATTCCCATAAATTCTGATTAGGTGGCTAGGAAGATTGGTTTAGAAGACAAGAAAGTTTAGTGTCGCAATGCCAAAGATTTGGACTCATGAATTGGTAAAACTGCTGAATTCGATTGCATTCAATCATACAATGTTGCAGAAATAATTTTTTTGGAAGGTCCGCGTGGAAGGTTCTTAAAATCATTAAATACGTGGATAAAGATGTTGTTATGTGAAAAACATGTGATGATTATGAAGTCTAACGACTAAAGGGGCTTCATGCACATAGGGGAAGACAGAGGATGACAGGGGACTCATGTGAGAGAAGGAATCAATGAACAAGGGAGGAAGGGATTGAAGATGGAAGAAGGCAACATCCCAGAGGACGAGTACGATTTTGGAGAGTTATGCGGAAGAAGAAGGTACAAAAGGCAAAAGATTGGGGATGAGAGAGAAGAGCAACACAATGAGCCGAAAGAAAGAGAACCTTGTGCACAAGTCTGAATCATGGAGATACCATATGTAGGAGGAAAAGAAGAAGGGTCACAATCCAGTCCAGTAATATAGGAGCCCGTAAGTCCTACTCATACACGATCTTGTGTTGAATCCACGACCCCATGTGTGTCACCAAAATCATAGATAATAGTTGAAGACTCGTCAAAAGATATCGTAATTAGTCAAGGAATACATAGTAGTAGTAGTCAGAATAGTGGGAATAGTATGCAGAGTAAAACTGAAAGCCCATCAACATCACCAGGAGGAGGGAATACATAAACCAACATGGCGGGAATAGATAATACAGTTAGAGTTCCTGAATTCAAGGGAGTAGGATCAGAGGATCCAAACACCACTTGTTTGTCTGCGAAATAGTTTGGGCTACTAAAAGCATACAGGATGATGTCGTAAAAATTGCGTAGTTAGCAACGACATTTAGAGGTTGTGCACTGGTATGGTATATGAAGTTACAGAGCATTACACCTACATGATAGGCCAAGACCTTGACAAAGATAAAACAAGTGTTATTAAAGGAGTTCAAGAAGCCAAAGTTAGAATCACAATACATCACCAAGCTCAAATAGATAAAACATGTACAGAATAGTCTGTGTGGGAGTTTGATCAACGCTTTAAGGATGTAATGGGGATATTGGCATTCTAAATTCTGGATCAACACCATCAACAGTGGTTTATTGCTGGACTTCTACCACACATTCGGAGGCCCCTGATTCAATAAAAGGTTATGTCGCAGCCCGAGGCGCTAGAGATTGGAATGAAACTAGAGGCATCGTCGACATGAGACACACGAGGAATGACACAGGTTCAGACGTAGTTGGTTGCATTAGAAATTCAGTTGGTCAAACTTACCAGGGGAAGGGATAAATGATAACATGTTTGGTGTACAAAGTGCAGGACATAAGGTCATCACAAGGATGAATACCCAACATTCGCGTAGTATTTGGCAGCTGGAGCGTCGAATCCACTACCTAGAGGAAGATACTACGAGATCTGTAAGAAATGGGGCATTATCCCACTGAGTGTCCATTACTCCAAAAATATTAGAGTACTCCAAATAATTTCTTTTGTAATTTTTGCAAATCGGTAAGGCATGAAGAGAAGGATTGTCGCACGTTCGACTTACTAAGAGAGTGCACATCAGATATGTACAGGATCCAATAAGAGAATACTTGCATAGATGGGAATAACACAGAGTATAACGATCAGAGAGGTTATAATCAGGGGAACTGAGCAAATTTTGGTAGAGGCACTGGATCACGTAGTGGAGGACTGTCCCCAACTAGTTGCAAAATGCAGACCAAAGGAAACCCAAACTAGAATCACCATCAGAATCATAATGTGCAGATGATATTAGTCGAAAGACGTAATGAAGGACCAAAAATCACAGTTTTTACAGGTGGAGGAGCTTGGACAGGTGTGGATATGGCACCTCAAGGAAACCAAATGAAGCAGTGGGTAAGAAAGTCAACAAGGCCTATGCCAACATTCAATCCTCAATAAGAAAAAGAGACATATTAGAGCGCAATAAAGGAAAAACTTGGACCACATGGGGGAGCATCAACATCGTCGCTTCCTCCTATAGAAGACCCATCAGTATCTAAAAATACAAGTGCGCAAGTAAGTACACTAACCAAATTCTTAAAGAGTTGTGTAGAACTGATGAGGGATAAAATTGCACTCAGTATTTTATATAACATGATTGATCGCTGTGCAAAAGGAAGGAACACCCCTATCACACAAAAAATGGTAAATCAAGTACTATGCAGAAAGAGAACCAATGTGGAATTCAGGTTTAATGCGCAGATTGGGGAGTACGATGTGGATAATGTTATTCTATACTTAGGATTGGATGTGAATGTACTACCTAAGAAGACATGGCAGATGATGGGAGAACCTGAGCTAATATGGTCCCTTGTTCAGTTAAGGCTCGCAAATCAACATAGGATAGTCCCGATTGAGCGACTAATAGGAGTACCTGTGAACATAGATGGGGTGTGACACATGGCAGACTTTGAAGTTATTGAGATCGTTGATGATAGTCAACCATATCCAACCTTAATGGGACTGGAATGGGCGGTTGATAACCATGCAATTATTAACTTGAAAAGGAGGGAGATGATCTTCGAGGTTGGGGATATAAAGGTTACTGCAACTTTGGACCCATCAGAAGTGAAGAGATACATAGAGTTAGCAATAGGAAATGATTATGTCAACCCAACAATGTACGACACACCAAGTTGGAGAAGTATCACTTCATGCACATCAGATTCAAAAGCTAGTCTAGAGAATTGCAACAGAGGATGCATGAAGTGTCGAATACACGATGTCTGCGTATAAATCGATCCTTTCCCTAGATTGGCACATAGTTATGTGACCCACCCAGGTACGATGGACTAACTGAGATTGGTATATTTATAAAAGTATTTGAGTTATAGGTACTTGAACAACAAAGGATTTTGGCACTCGATGTCATCTAAAAGCAACTCCAACTAGATGGTGGGTCGCACACAGAAAGGGAATGAAGGACTAGGCACAATGCAATAGAATTATGCAGATACGCTTTGGGCCCGAGGAAGCAAAACATGTGTAGAAATACACAAGATAGGGCTACCTGGTGAGTCACCTAGACAGATGTAGATCTTTATGGCGCTCAGAATCAGAGACAAACTGGACACATCGATTCATACACACGTTGGAAAAAATACCAAAGAATTGGTATTTAGAATTGGAGATGCATAGGGAGACAACATAATGGGAAGGATTGGTCCAGAGATTCAAAATCACGTTCACATTTGAACATGAAGACCCCTCCTTACATGAAACACTACATGCCATCTAAAAAAAGATGTTCTCGGAGGTAGAATAGATGGAATAAGTACCATTAGGTAGTGCACACAAAGCTAAGATGGCGGTCTAGAAGCTATTGGAATGTTATAATGTCACAGAGGAATAATATGAGGAAGAAGATCCTAGTAATGTGCAGGTACTAGAGACAGACAAAACACACACGGTAGAAGGGCCAGATCTTGTATCCACCTCGAACACACAACCGATAAAGACAAAGAAAGTCAACATTGGGACAACGAAGAATCCTAAATTTGTGCATATAGGAGACTATTGGAATGATGAGACAATTGAGAATGTGGCTGACTTATTACGGGAATATCAAGATTTATTTCCAACCACATTCTCTGAGATGAAATGGATAGCAAGCGATTTAGGTGAGATGAAGATTCCATTGAAACCTAGAGCTAAGCCAATATGACAAAGACCTTACAGATTGAACCCGAGGTACAAGGAGAAGGTTAAGGCTGAAATAGATAGTATGTTAGATGCATGAATTCTTGAACCATTAAACAAATCTAAGTGGATTATCCCAATGGTGGTGCAAGACAAGAAGATCAGAGGAATTAAGATCTGCGTGTATCTAAGGATGTTGAATGATGCATGATTACATGATCCATTCCCAACACTATTCATGGATGAAGTACTGGAGAATGTAGGAGGTCAAGAAACGTATTCATTTACAGATGGATTATCTGGATACCATCAGATAAAAATTGCATAGGAGGATAGACACAAAACCACATTTGTGACAGAATGGGGCAATTATCAATACATGGTGATGCCATTTGGATTGAAGAATGCCCCTACGGTGTTTTCTAGAGTTGTAGTGGAAGCCTTCAAGGAGTTATTCCATAAAAGTTTTCTATAACAAATCCTTGTGATTAACTCCCTTTTTTTCTTCCACTGGTTGTTTTAATGTATTTTTCTCCACTTTTTTGCTAAAGTCGACGCTATTTATCAGGAGGGCGCTATTTATGGTGTTATTTGCACTAAGCAACAAAAGTAGGCACTAATCTAGGCGTTATTAGCACCTAGTTTAGCACCTTATTTAACTCTCCAGTTAGTGCCTAAGTTAGCTACCTATTTAGCACCCCAATTAGCGCCCCACTTAGTGCCTAGTTTAGCTCCCAATTTAGCTTCCCGATTAGTTTCCTTTTTAGCTTCTAGTTTGGCTTCCAATTTAACTCCTAATGTGCGTAAATAATATTTTTTTTT
>JZKD02S2027791.1:27994-56417 GCA_000966675.3 Picea glauca
AGGTACTCGCGGGCTGTTTTAGGCTAGCCCGCGGATACCCGCGTGCAGTAAGAGGACAGCAAGCGGATGCCCGCGCCCAGTGAGAAGTTAGGGCGCGGGTTGCTTGTTTTGAGTTTTTTTTTTAGGAGTTACTCAGCATGGCTTTGGCTAGGAAGAGGCATGAGTTGGCCTGATGCCAGGTAAACCTGTATGGTGCATTTTAGGGTTATAACACGAAGTCAATGCAGGGTAGTGAAGACACTAACATATAGAAACCAAACACAACGCAAAGTAAGCAGTTGAAGGTTGAAACCAAACAACGAAAAAAAACACAAGAGTATGATACACTAAAAGTACAAGCGCTCATGCAAAAATGATTTAAGCATAGTACTTCTTTAAGTAAAGCCCATTTCTGGGTTGACTCAAAGGAAATCCATCATAATCCACCACCTCATAAGCTCCCTTCTCCAACACTCGTTTGACAATATATGGACCCCTCCACATGGGCTCGAATTTACCAGCCCCTAACAAATCACGATCTTGCTTGTAAAGAAGAACTAGATCACCTTCAAAAAAATGTGTGGCTTGACATGCTTGTCGTATTGGAATTTGACACGTTTCTTCTGAGTTTCAATAACTAAGGTGACATCACGATGGGTTTCGTCTAGTTGCATCAAATACAAAAGACGCTCCTCTTCAACAGAGGTGTTAGGGAGAAGTTCAATGACTAGTTTCAAAGATGGTATCTCACATTCAATCGACAAAATTGCTTCAATAACATATACTAACTGGAAAGGTGTGAATCCTGTTGTAGACTTAACAAATGTCTGATAGGCCTATAATATTGAGAACAACATTGTGTGCCAATTTGTCTTATTAATTCCTATCATCCGTCGAAGCAAAGTAATGAGAACCTTGTTGATTGCTTCAACCTGGCCATTGGCCTGAGGATAATAGGGGGTTGAGCTTTCATGGTGAAGACCCAACTTCTCAGTAAGTTCAGACATCATGAAATTTTGAAAATGACTACCGTGATCAATAACGATGGCTTGAGGCACACCAAATCTAGTAATGATATGATTGAATATGAACAATGCTACAGTTTTCTCGGTGTTATCAAATGTAGGCATCACCTCGACCCAGTGAAATAATCCACGGCTACAATGATGTGTCCATGCCCCCCCGACTGATTGAGGGTTACATGTCATGAATTCAATTCCCCATTTGGTGAATGGACCAATGAAAACTATAGGATGCAGAAGAGCAGGGTGAGATTAGATATTATTATTATAATTTTGACAAGCATGGCATTTCTAGATGAAAGTAATGCAATCCTTAAACAAAGAAGGCCAAAAATAACTAGCTCGTACGATCTTTTGGGCAATGGCATACCCAGACATATGACCGCCACACTCTCCAGAGTGACAGTCATTCAAATCTTTCTCGACTTCATCGTAAGTGAGACATCGTTGAAAAATGGAATCAATACCACAATGGTAAAGGGTATCACCAAGGATGATGTATTGACGTGCTTGATACCGTATACGACGACGATCTGTACTAGAAAGATCAGGAAAAAAAGTTTGAGTATGGATATCAATGATAATATCTTTGTATCATATGTCATTATAACTTATCAGAAAGTGGGATTCATCGGGTAAAGAATCCTCTACCACATTTTATGTCTCAGTAGAGGGAAGGTCACATATCAATTTGGAAAAAACCAAATATTTCTTTGACTTGGCAAGTTCAAATTCCAAGTCAAACTCCTAGAGAATAACTATCCATTTGGAGTACTTTCCCCCTATCAATTTTTGAGTAAGGATATGTTGCATGGGGTTGCAATCGGAAATGACAGTGGTTCTATGTAATAATATATAATTACAAAAACGTTAAAAACTTGAACAACTTCTAAGGCTAGTTTCTCCACATGTAGGTATTTGGTCTCAGTAGTCATAAGACTCTGAATCAAATAGTATATCACATGTTCTTCATGTGAATCATCCTCTTGGACTAAGACCATAGCGATGGTAGAGTTCGAAGCAACTAAGTACAAGAAATAATCACGGCTATAGTCACAGGGAAACAATAATGGTGTACGAGTTAAGGCAAGTTTCAAAGCCTCAAGGATTTGTTTGTAGTATCGTCCCATACAAATGCGTAACCTTTCTTGAGTATTTGAGTGAATCCTTTCGTCATTTAAGCATAATTGGGGATGAAACGACGCAAAACATTTGCCTTCCCTTGCAAACTTTGGAGCTGGCGTAGTGTGGAAGGAGGAGGTATATTAAGAATATATTCAACCTTCAAAGGGTCTACTCGAATCTCGTGTATAGACACGATACAACCAAGAATTCAACCAGACTCCACACAAAAATCACATTTGTGTGGGTTCAAACGTATGCAATAATAATGACAGTGTAGGAAAATGGCCCGTAAATGTGCTGGGTGATCTTGATGATGCATGGAATGTGCCGATAGATCGTCTAGATAGGGTTGTACGATGTGCTCAATATCTTGAAAAGCGTAAGACATAGCGTGTTGAAAAGTCACACCAACATTTTTTATACCAAAGGGTAATTTCCGGTATGCAAAGGTTCCCCAAGGGAAAATAAAAAAAGTCTTGTGTTGATCCGCTGGTAAAATATTAATTTGATTATAGCCGGAGAAACCATCCATCAAGGAGAATATTTCATTCTCGGCACAATCATCAACGATCTGGTCAACGAAAGGGATTGGATAATTGTCCTGAGGACAAGATTTATTTATATACCTATAATCTACACAAACGTGAATCGTTCCTTGTTTCTTATTTACCGTAACTAGATTGAATACCCAATCAGTCAAAGCCACGGGGTAGAAAAATCCATCTTTAAGAAGTTTTTCAACTTCAATATTGATACAAGAAACTTGGAATGGATGTACTAGCCAAATTCTCTACTGACTAGGTTTAGCATCTGGGTAAGTCTCAATCTCTTGCACAACAATATCAGGATTAGTACCTGGAATTTCTTCATAACTTCAGGTGAAGACGTCACACAATTCTTGGAAAAGGGATTTATAAGTGTGGACCTCATCAGTAGAACATGAGGCCCCGATATGAACATTCTCCATGACTCCAGGTTTAGTCGATATGTCAATAGGAATGGTAGGTGAAATGTTACTCAAGTTCCCTTCATACAACACATTGTGTGTTGACTCAGGAACATAGGTTATACACAAATGGTCAACGAAGTTGAAATCCGTTGGTAGCTCTCTAAGGTATCAAATTCTAGGAAGAGAATGGAGAAATTATGCCCATTGTCCCATAGAGTATATTCCATAGACATGACTGACATGATCATATCATCAGTAGGAAAGATCACGTGGAATAGATCAGGAGATGAATCACAGAGAGAGGGAGGAGAGGGGGTTGTCGATTGAATAGCTTGATAAGTTGATTCCATTAGGCTTAAAGGCATGCTATCGTCGTAATGAAGGTAATCACCAGAGATAGGTACTACCCATGGGTCATATGACTCGGGGGTTTCATGAACAGTGGTTGAGATCATGTTAATCGAAGCGACAAAAGGAGGAGGAATATCAGGTGGTGGGATTGGAAATGTACCCATCAAGTTTGAATATTTTAAAAGATCCATGCCAACATTCTCATAACTAGGAGGTGTCTTCGAGATAAAAGAAACATTGCTAGTATGAGAATAAGAATTAAAGAAAGCCAGTTAGTCGACAGTAATGACCTTTCCTTGGTACGGAAAACGTAACACATGGAAAAGGGTAGACACAATTGTGTGCATGGAATCAATCCAGCTACGACCAAGTAAAAGGTTATAATTAAGAGGTGCATCAAATACCTCAACCTCAACATAGACTGATTTACCTTCCAACGTATTAGACAACGAAGGAAGAACACCGTAAGGTTTAAAACCTGTACCATTGAAATCTTTAAGGGTATTGTGTGACTCAGTAAGGGTAGGAGATCCAATATCTTTCCAACACGTAACAGACATAACGCAAGTCGAGGCTCCTTCATCAATAAAAGTTCTACAAATATTCTTGTTTTCAACAACAACTTGGATCTAAAATGCTAACTAAGGAGGAAGCCTTGGAATGTGATCTTCCAAGTCAAAGATTATCAAATTGGTATCTGTAGGATCAATTCCACCAATGGTCTTTAACAGTTCCTTTCGTTGAGTATGAAAACTTTGAAGGACTTCGAGAACTGACATCGCAGAGGGTGCTTACGCAAGATCTTCTACAATATTGTAGTTTTGGGCAGCACGTGCATGAGGATTGAACACAAAATTTCAAACAACACCCTTGGGAGGAGGGTGAATAACTGTATCAAGACCCAGTCGTTCGAGATGAAGAGGACCGTTTGGAGGTGAAGCTGGGGGAGGAGGATGAACCAATGAAGGTGGTATATCATCAACTTTCTCTTTTGACGGAGAAAAATCTTTGGCTCGAGTTGCGACTGCAACTTCATTATTTTAAAAGTCACAAATACACATAAGGACATAAGATGTGGTAGAAGGAGAAGCTTGGTCATGAATGACCAGTTGGGCCTACTGCTGAGAAGGGAAAGGTTGTGACAAAATGACAAGTGTAGGAGGTTTCTCGGTCCCTTGGAGAAACTTAGTAACCTCAGCACGTTGTGGAAAATATTTCGTGTAATGATCTTCACCGCAAATAAGGCAAGGGTAACGAGGTTTACGTTTATCTTTCTCATTAGAAGGTTGTGTTTTGGACTTCTCAGATTGTGGATTATTATTTTTTTCCTCCTTATTCTTACTATTAGCACTCCGTAAATCTGTTCGGCTGATAAAATGATGACGAAGGTAACTGTTTCAACCAACTTTGAGACTCGAAACTAGCCTTTCGGATCTAGAGAGGGCTCTCTCGGGAGACACTATCTCAACACGGGATATTGATTTAAAGCTCTTGTCTAGATTTAACACCTTTTCGAAATAAGTTCTGGTTTCATTGGCGTAATATGGCAAGANTGGCTTGAGGCACACCAAATCTAGTAATGATATGATTGAATATGAACAATGCTACAGTTTTCTCGGTGTTATCAAATGTAGGCATCACCTCGACCCAGTGAAATAATCCACGGCTACAATGATGTGTCCATGCCCCCCCGACTGATTGAGGGTTACATGTCATGAATTCAATTCCCCATTTGGTGAATGGACCAATGAAAACTATAGGATGCAGAAGAGCAGGGTGAGATTAGATATTATTATTATAATTTTGACAAGCATGGCATTTCTAGATGAAAGTAATGCAATCCTTAAACAAAGAAGGCCAAAAATAACTAGCTCGTACGATCTTTTGGGCAATGGCATACCCAGACATATGACCGCCACACTCTCCAGAGTGACAGTCATTCAAATCTTTCTCGACTTCATCGTAAGTGAGACATCGTTGAAAAATGGAATCAATACCACAATGGTAAAGGGTATCACCAAGGATGATGTATTGACGTGCTTGATACCGTATACGACGACGATCTGTACTAGAAAGATCAGGAAAAAAAGTTTGAGTATGGATATCAATGATAATATCTTTGTATCATATGTCATTATAACTTATCAGAAAGTGGGATTCATCGGGTAAAGAATCCTCTACCACATTTTATGTCTCAGTAGAGGGAAGGTCACATATCAATTTGGAAAAAACCAAATATTTCTTTGACTTGGCAAGTTCAAATTCCAAGTCAAACTCCTGGAGAATAACTATCCATTTGGAGTACTTTCCCCCTATCAATTTTTGAGTAAGGATATGTTTCATGGGGTTGCAATCGGAAATGACAGTGGTTCTATGTAATAATATATAATGACAAAAACGTTAAAAACTTGAACAACTTCTAAGGCTAGTTTCTCCACATGTAGGTATTTGGTCTCAGTAGTCATAAGACTTTGAATCAAATAGTATATCACATGTTCTTCATGTGAATCATCCTCTTGGACTAAGACCATAGCGATGGTAGAGTTCGAAGCAACTAAGTATAAGAAATAATCACGGCTATAGTCACAGGGAAACAATAATGGTGTACGAGTTAAGGCAAGTTTCAAAGCCTCAAAGGATTTGTTTGTAGTATCGTCCCATACAAATGTGTAACCTTTCTTGAGTATTTGAGTGAATCCTTTCGTCATTTCAGCATAATTGGGGATGAAACGACGCAAAACATTTTCCTTCCCTTGCAAACTTTGGAGCTGGCGTAGTGTGGAAGGAGGAGGTATATTAAGAATATCTTCAACCTTCAAAGGGTCTACTCGAATCTCGTGTATAGACACGATACAACCAAGAATTCAACCAGACTCCACATAAAAATCACATTTGTGTGGGTTCAAACGTATGCAATAATAATGACAGTGTAGGAAAATGGCCCGTAAATGTGCCGGGTGATCTTGATGACGCATGGAATGTGCCGATAGATCATCTAGATAGGGTTGTACGATGTGCTCAATATCTTGAAAAGCGTAAGACATAGCGTGCTGAAAAGTCACACCAACATTTTTTATACCAAAGGGTAATTTCCGGTATGCAAAGGTTCCCCAAGGGAAAATAAAAAAAGTCTTGTGTTGATCCGCTAGTAAAATATTAATTTGATTATAGCCGGAGAAACCATCCATCAAGGAGAATATTTCATTCTCGGCACAGTCATCAATGATCTGGTCAATGAAAGGGATTGGATAATTGTCCCGAGGACAAGATTTATTTATATACCTATAATCTACACAAACGTGAATCGTTCCTTGTTTCTTATTTACCGTAACTAGATTGGATACCCAATCAGTCAAAGCCACGGGGTAGAAAAATCCATCTTTAAGAAGTTTTTCAACTTCAATATTGATACAAGAAACTTGGAATGGATGTACTAGCCGAATTCTCTACTGAATAGGTTTAGCATCTGGGTAAGTCTCAATCTCGTGCACAACAATATCAGGATTAGTACCTGGAATTTCTTCATAACTTCAGGTGAAGACGTCACACAATTCTTGGAAAAGGGATTTATAAGTGTGGACCTCATCAGTAGAACATGAGGCCCCGATATGAACATTCTCCATGACTCCAGGTTTAGTCGATATGTCAATAGGAATGGTAGGTGAAATGTTACTCAAGTTCCCTTCATACAACACATTGTGTGTTGACTCAGGAACATAGGTTATACACAAATGGTCAACGAAGTTGAAATCCGTTGGTAGCTCTCTAAGGTATCAAATTCTAGGAAGAGAATGGAGAAATTATGCCCATTGTCCCATAGAGTATATTCCATAGACATGACTGACATGATCATATCATCAGTAGGAAAGATCACGTGGAATAGATCAGGAGATGAATCACAGAGAGAGGGAGGAGAGGGGGTTGTCGATTGAATAGCTTGATAAGTTGATTCCATTAGGCTTAAAGGCATGCTATCGTCGTAATGAAGGTAATCACCAGAGATAGGTACTACCCATGGGTCATATGACTCGGGGGTTTCATGAACAGTGGTTGAGATCATGTTAATCGAAGCGACAAAAGGAGGAGGAATATCAGGTGGTGGGATTGGAAATGTACCCATCAAGTTTGAATATTTTAAAAGATCCATGCCAACATTCTCATAACTAGGAGGTGTCTTCGAGATAAAAGAAACATTGCTAGTATGAGAATAAGAATTAAAGAAAGCCAGTTAGTCGACAGTAATGACCTTTCCTTGGTACGGAAAACGTAACACATGGAAAAGGGTAGACACAATTGTGTGCATGGAATCAATCCAGCTACGACCAAGTAAAAGGTTATAATTAAGAGGTGCATCAAATACCTCAACCTCAACATAGACTGATTTACCTTCCAACGTATTAGACAACGAAGGAAGAACACCGTAAGGTTTAAAACCTGTACCATTGAAATCTTTAAGGGTATTGTGTGACTCAGTAAGGGTAGGAGATCCAATATCTTTCCAACACGTAACAGACATAACGCAAGTCGAGGCTCCTTCATCAATAAAAGTTCTACAAATATTCTTGTTTTCAACAACAACTTGGATCTAAAATGCTAACTAAGGAGGAAGCCTTGGAATGTGATCTTCCAAGTCAAAGATTATCAAATTGGTATCTGTAGGATCAATTCCACCAATGGTCTTTAACAGTTCCTTTCGTTGAGTATGAAAACTTTGAAGGACTTCGAGAACTGACATCGCAGAGGGTGCTTACGCAAGATCTTCTACAATATTGTAGTTTTGGGCAGCACGTGCATGAGGATTGAACACAAAATTTCAAACAACACCCTTGGGAGGAGGGTGAATAACTGTATCAAGACCCAGTCGTTCGAGATGAAGAGGACCGTTTGGAGGTGAAGCTGGGGGAGGAGGATGAACCAATGAAGGTGGTATATCATCAACTTTCTCTTTTGACGGAGAAAAATCTTTGGCTCGAGTTGCGACTGCAACTTCATTATTTTAAAAGTCACAAATACACATAAGGACATAAGATGTGGTAGAAGGAGAAGCTTGGTCATGAATGACCAGTTGGGCCTACTGCTGAGAAGGGAAAGGTTGTGACAAAATGACAAGTGTAGGAGGTTTCTCGGTCCCTTGGAGAAACTTAGTAACCTCAGCACGTTGTGGAAAATATTTCGTGTAATGATCTTCACCGCAAATAAGGCAAGGGTAACGAGGTTTACGTTTATCTTTCTCATTAGAAGGTTGTGTTTTGGACTTCTCAGATTGTGGATTATTATTTTTTTCCTCCTTATTCTTACTATTAGCACTCCGTAAATCTGTTCGGCTGATAAAATGATGACGAAGGTAACTGTTTCAACCAACTTTGAGACTCGAAACTAGCCTTTCGGATCTAGAGAGGGCTCTCTCGGGAGACACTATCTCAACACGGGATATTGATTTAAAGCTCTTGTCTAGATTTAACACCTTTTCGAAATAAGTTCTGGTTTCATTGGCGTAATATGGCAAGANAAACTTTCTTCATTTTCTTCACTGCTGTCATATGCACATTTTTCAATTTCTTTGGATTGTTGAACATACTCATTTTTAGATTCATCTTCGACCAATGGCTGCACTTTTGAACTGACTAGACCTCCTACATAAAAAGTAACAGGTTCATCAAACACATGAGAAGATTTCTGCAATTTCTTGTCAGTTTGTTCCAGTGAATTAGTGTGATTTGGCATCAACACATTCCTTTGCTTCAGTGATGATCTTAGAATTTTCTTTCAACAATTTAATTGAATAAAAGCATAAAGTTACATAATTTCCTTCATCCGATTCAATACTTTCTTCTTTGTAACTATGATATGTAGGTTGATTTCTCTCATTACATTGCTGAAAAGGAAATTTTTTGATAGAGAACATGTAGTTGGTTGTTCTAGGAATCCAACATCATAATCATCATCGTCTTCATCATATATAGGCAAATCAACAACATCTGCAATGTCATTTAACAAAACAAATCTTGGAACATCAACCTACTCTTCAACAAGCTGATTTGCAAATTCATCTTCTTGACTTACAAATGAGTACATAAAACAATCAGTTTCTTGCTCATTATGACAAAGATTGGGATGTAAATTAGCTTCTTGTTTATGCACAATCTCATTTTATTCAGCTTTCAACTTCTCATCCAAAATCTGATTTTGTAGCTACTTACATGCTTGAATATTGTATTCCACTTTCTGAGCATTATTAAACATCTGCTGCAAAAACATAGACTTACTCTCCATCAGAAGAAAAGATAATTATAATTGAAAGGTTGTTACATAATGGAGCATAGTAGTGACTTTAGGAGGTTTGACTTTTTTAGGCAGTTTATAATAAAGACTAGCAAACCTCCTACTGAAATTTGAGATGGTTTCATCTTTCATTTTTCTTATGGAATAAAACTCTGAAAGGATTAGATTCCAAGTGTTTCTCTCACCCCAAAATCTATGGAAATCTTCCCTCAATTCATCCCACGAGCTAATAGACTGAGGATGCAAATGTATGAACCATGCTTTGGCATCTCCTTGTAAGGACTGAGAAACAGACCTCATAGACACATCATCATGTTCAATCTTAAAAAAATATATAAAATGCTCAAAGATTTGAATATGTTTTTCAGCTGAATGTCCATCGAGCTCTCCATTGAACCTAGAAAGGTACTTATAATGTTTCAGAGGAAAGACATGAAGGATGGAAGGCAATTTAAGAGGACTGTATCTTTCTTGAATCTTGGAGGGTACAGGATTAAGAACAGAAGGCACAAGCTCAACTTTGGTTTCAATAAGCTCACAAGAATGATCATGAACATCATATGGTTTAGAGGAAGGAGCTTGGTGAATATCGGCTATACAATAAGGAGGTATACCTACAGTTGGAAATGAAGGATATACAAGGGTAGATCTCTGGGATTCATTTGAACACAATAAGTGAAGAAATATTCTTTTGAAAAACTCAGGAAAGGACAAGAAGATATTGATAAAACATAAAAGTACTTCTTGAACTAAACTTAAGCTCGAGTACCTTATTTTTCCATACTTCTCTTCCGTATCTTTGTCAATAGGTCTCATTCTTGAGTGGAGTCTTTGAATCGCATTTGAAGCTTGATTGGATTCGCCATGAAAATTTTAGCTCTGGATTCTTCTACCAGTGGAATCACCTTCAACTGATTTTTTGACGTGTGGAGTAGCAAGAGAAGAAATACAACTAATATGTGCCTAAGTGTATGTTTCTCTCAGACCTTAGAACTGAAACGATGTCATTCTTTGTAGGGAAAGTTTCATTCAATTTCCTTCCCCGACAGTGGCGCCAAAAATGTTAGCACTTTGTAAATCTATTCGGCTAATAAACAGACGACGAAGGTAACTGTTTCAACCAACTTTGAGACCTGAAACTAGCCTTTTGAATCTAGAGAGGGATCTCTCGGGAGACACAGTCTCAGCGTGGGATATGTCTTTAAACTCTTGGATAGATTTAACACCTTTGCGAAATAATTTCCGATTTCACTGGCGTAAGATGGAAATACCTCAAGCTATGGAGTCAATTCAAGAAAACAATAGAAACAAATGACTTGGTGACTGAATTTGAGAGGAGAAAGTCTAAGCAAGCAACAGTCTTCAGCTTAAAATCATTGTGTGTGGTAGACAGAAAACATAGGAAGCAACTCAGAGTACCGCTGAGGATGAATTCAGAGTTAACTTTAGAGGCAATACATTTTGTCTAAATGGCACGAATAAGGGGCGTTGCGCAGTGAATCCACAGGTTCGAAATTTCGTTCCGATTTAGACATAAAAATATATGAATAAATAAAACATGAAGTGCATATGCAATGAAGGGAAACAATATATCTGATTGCTACAATTAGAATCTTTACATCAAGCTACAAGAATTTTTCATTAAGTTTCGATTGAAATCAAATTACATTCAATAGACGTTGTCTATACCAATTTGGACAACCAACCCCTTTTACATGAAAATGATCCCCATATATAGAAAAATAATGTCACCGTTGGTTGTTAGGGTTGAGCTAATCTCTCCTGGAATCATGGATCCTGTTTCTTTGAAAGAGAGAAATAACTTCAATGGATTTACCAAAAATAGAAAACCCGACTTTTCCAAATCATATTCGTAACTGAGATATTCTTTACAATAATTTATCATGATAAAAATTTGACCCTATGGTTGTGATAAGTCATCATTTTCACTGTTGGACACTCTATCACTCCTGCACAACAAGTCTACTATGCAACAGTAACCTACAACAAAAAATGCAATGGATTGCGCAGCAAAATGGGAAAATAGGGGTTAAATATGACATAATATCTCACTAATAAAAAACATTTTTTATAAACTAAGAGAGGCTTTTGTATATAATCTCTATATAAATAAAAACATCTCTTAGTTTCTTGAAATGAATCTCTAGATGGCTGGAATACGTGTCACAAAAACATGTCTCAAACAAGAAATCATGAAAGATGAAAAATAGGGCTCAAAGATTCGTTCTAATATTCCAATCCGTGACACCTGTTTCAAATATTAGAGAGGTTTTTATTATCTAGTTTGTCCTCAACAAAAAACTCTCGAGTATTTTCAAAATTCCTCTCCAGTCAGTCAGAAAGTGATCTTGAAGTTTACCACTAAACTATTCATTTACGCAACGCGACCTGTAGCCTGTGCGCAGGAAACTCCTCTATGCGAAAGCATCCTATGCACGACAGCATCTCACTGCACGAGGAAATCCACTACGTGAAAGCATCCTATGAGTGACATAATCCCACTGTGTGATGAAATCTACTACACGATAACATCCACTGCGCGACAACATCCACTGCGCGACGAAATCCACTACGTGACGAAATCCCACTACGTAAAAAAATTCACTGCGTGATGAAATCCATTGTGCGACGAAATCCATTGCGCAATAGAATCCTTTGCATGATGAAGTGCTCTATGCAATGCTTAGCAAATTTTGCAATGCACAGTTTCAAATAGAAATGGAAATAATAAATGATAAGCTTCATTTTTAAAATGACCCTTGGAGATGTTAGATGATGCCAGTCATAAAAACATTATGGGTGCTAACAGGCATGACTTTGCAAATTGTTGACAAACCTCTAACCTTAGCTATGAAAATCATGGTGCTAACACTTACCCTTCCCTTTATTTTTATTTTGGTTTTTCTCGGTAGGTGTGGATGAACCGAATTAACTTCAGCGGTCTTACCAGAGGAAGGAGTATGAGTAGGAGTATTTTGTACATTAGAATTATTATATTTAGGATTGGTGTGATTGGCTTCTAGAGATTGAGTCTTAGCATGGAAGGTTCCAATCACACCATCAAAAACATGAGAAGCTACTGGATGTGTCAGGGTAGGATTCATGGAAGGATGAGGAGCATAAGGGATTAAGTCATAGATCATGCCCATTTGTGAATAAACGAGATCTAGATACGTAGGATGACTAATTTCCTGCTCTTCAGTGACAACAATGCCCATGGAAACATCATGGCCTATAGGCCCAATGAGTGATTTGGTAAATCACTCTGCTAATAGTTGATCAGGAAGGGGAACTTTGATTAATCGTCTTCTCCTCCTCCACTCATGGATGTGATCAGAAATATGGGTGGAAGAGGATTGTTTAAAAGAACTCAAAATTTTGGTTCCTATCTCATAATGAATAAGCAACTGGTAATGTGTTAGAAAATCCATGGCTAGGGTATTAAAGTCATTAAAGAATCCTCGTGGTAATTCGATGTACCATTTTGTTTTCGAACCCATGAGAGTTCGTTGGAAAAGTCGTAATATGATGGAGTCGTCCATCAATGAGTTGGACAAACACCAGAGATGGAAAGTCATAACATGGTTATTAGAGTCTTCTCCTACTCGACCGTCAAATTTAGGAATGTCAAACGATAGTTTGGCCGGTATGATGGGCCAATAAGGAGAATGCAAAATAGGATCATTCAAAATCCTAGACAAATTTGGTAAATCCAAAGTGGCTAGGAAATGAAACTGTCGGTTTACTTGAGGAAACTGGTAGTTCTGACGGGGAAGCCCCATATATATATCAGTAGGACCATAGGCAATATGCAGATAATTAGATAGTCCTGACAGATTCGGTTTTGGAGGATTTTGAGGCAGATAGCCCATAGGGTTCGGTTGATTAGGTATGTTCCCTTGAAAAGGAACATTAGATTGAAATTTTTGACCCCAATTGGGATTCAGAGAACCTAGATATGGTTGACCAAGGTTAAAAATAATTAACTTGAGGATGTTTCCCCCTAGACGGTTGTAGATTTCCTTGGAAAGGAAGATTCCAAGGTTGAGATTGTAACACAAGTACATTTTGTACATAAACTGGGTTATGGACTCTAACTTGAGGTTTCCCCTCAAGTTGAGGTTGTCCCCCATTCTGAGGTGTCCCCCAAATTGAGGTTTCCCCCCAGCTTGAGGTTGACCTCCAACAGGAATCTGGAAACCAGAAGTGACAGAATGACTGATGCATCCGGCTAGATTGGAGCAACTAGGGCCAAGACGATGAGATCCACCTAACAAAGGTGGACGAGGAACGAAAGGCCCTATGGAGAGAACCTGGGAAGGTGTAGTAACAAACTAACTTGCAACATTATACCCAGGAGGAACAAAAGTCCAGACCCTCCGGATGGATTCTAGGTAGGGATAACAATGGAAGTATTCAAAGATTTATACCCAGGGGGGAGTGATGGATTTGGTCTAAGTGGAAGTGGTGTTCCAATAGGATCTTGAGTGATAACAACATTTTCCGTAGACACCGTGGTATATTGTGGGACCATAATAGAATGGGCCATTTGGAGAGGAAGAATCGAGTGAGAACCAACCAACAATTGGTCCAAAACGGCGGTGACATTATTGATAGTACCAGTAAAATGGTCCAAAGGTACCGTATAGGTAACAGACGTCTCAGGCATTTGCGATGCCATAGGTTTATCAAGACTCGCTCCTAGGTTGTTGTAAAGATCACGTACTATTAAATGGGAGGATCTAGGATTAAAAGTTTCGGCAGTGTGAGCCAAGGTCCTAAATGATTCACTTTGAAAAAGTGGATCCTCTACTCCAAATCTTGTGTTTGGTCCAGTGGGTATTTCAATATTCTTAGCAACAACAATTTCTCTTGATGAATTCATATGGAGTAAATATGCATCTTGTCTAATACTCAATAATGGGTTTGTGGGGAGTCGGAATGCCTCTAAAGAATCTGAAACTATTCTGAACCCCTCTAAAGAGTGTGTGCTTCCAACTAAAGAAGCTATTTTGTTATTGACTACTCCCTCGGGAGAGCCTTCTGGTGAATTAGGAAGCAAAGGGAGGTAACCNAAACTTTCTTCATTTTCTTCACTGCTGTCATATGCACATTTTTCAATTTCTTTGGATTGTTGAACATACTCATTTTTAGATTCATCTTCGACCAATGGCTGCACTTTTGAACTGACTAGACCTCCTACATAAAAAGTAACAGGTTCATCAAACACATGAGAAGATTTCTGCAATTTCTTGTCAGTTTGTTCCAGTGAATTAGTGTGATTTGGCATCAACACATTCCTTTGCTTCAGTGATGATCTTAGAATTTTCTTTCAACAATTTAATTGAATAAAAGCATAAAGTTACATAATTTCCTTCATCCGATTCAATACTTTCTTCTTTGTAACTATGATATGTAGGTTGATTTCTCTCATTACATTGCTGAAAAGGAAATTTTTTGATAGAGAACATGTAGTTGGTTGTTCTAGGAATCCAACATCATAATCATCATCGTCTTCATCATATATAGGCAAATCAACAACATCTGCAATGTCATTTAACAAAACAAATCTTGGAACATCAACCTACTCTTCAACAAGCTGATTTGCAAATTCATCTTCTTGACTTACAAATGAGTACATAAAACAATCAGTTTCTTGCTCATTATGACAAAGATTGGGATGTAAATTAGCTTCTTGTTTATGCACAATCTCATTTTATTCAGCTTTCAACTTCTCATCCAAAATCTGATTTTGTAGCTACTTACATGCTTGAATATTGTATTCCACTTTCTGAGCATTATTAAACATCTGCTGCAAAAACATAGACTTACTCTCCATCAGAAGAAAAGATAATTATAATTGAAAGGTTGTTACATAATGGAGCATAGTAGTGACTTTAGGAGGTTTGACTTTTTTAGGCAGTTTATAATAAAGACTAGCAAACCTCCTACTGAAATTTGAGATGGTTTCATCTTTCATTTTTCTTATGGAATAAAACTCTGAAAGGATTAGATTCCAAGTGTTTCTCTCACCCCAAAATCTATGGAAATCTTCCCTCAATTCATCCCACGAGCTAATAGACTGAGGATGCAAATGTATGAACCATGCTTTGGCATCTCCTTGTAAGGACTGAGAAACAGACCTCATAGACACATCATCATGTTCAATCTTAAAAAAATATATAAAATGCTCAAAGATTTGAATATGTTTTTCAGCTGAATGTCCATCGAGCTCTCCATTGAACCTAGAAAGGTACTTATAATGTTTCAGAGGAAAGACATGAAGGATGGAAGGCAATTTAAGAGGACTGTATCTTTCTTGAATCTTGGAGGGTACAGGATTAAGAACAGAAGGCACAAGCTCAACTTTGGTTTCAATAAGCTCACAAGAATGATCATGAACATCATATGGTTTAGAGGAAGGAGCTTGGTGAATATCGGCTATACAATAAGGAGGTATACCTACAGTTGGAAATGAAGGATATACAAGGGTAGATCTCTGGGATTCATTTGAACACAATAAGTGAAGAAATATTCTTTTGAAAAACTCAGGAAAGGACAAGAAGATATTGATAAAACATAAAAGTACTTCTTGAACTAAACTTAAGCTCGAGTACCTTATTTTTCCATACTTCTCTTCCATATCTTTGTCAATAGGTCTCATTCTTGAGTGGAGTCTTTGAATCACATTTGAAGATTGATTGGAGTCGCCATGAAAATTTTAGCTCTGGATTCTTCTGCCAGTGGAATCACCTTCAACTAATTTTCTGACGTGTGGAGTAGCAAGAGAAGAAATACAACTAATATGTGCCTAAGTGTATGTTGCTCTCAGAACTTAGAACTGAAACAATGTCATTCTTCGCAGGGAAAGTTTCATTCAATTTCCTTCCCCGGTAGTGGCGCCAAAAATGTTAGCACTTTGTAAATCTATTCGGCTAATAAACAGACGACGGAGGTAACTATTTCAACCAACTTTGAGACCTGAAACTAGCCTTTTGAATCTAGAGAGGGATCTCTCGGGAGACACAGTCTCAGCGTGGGATATGTCTTTAAACTCTTGGATAGATTTAACACCTTTGCGAAATAATTTCCGATTTCACTGGCGTAAGATGGAAATACCTCAAGCTATGGAGTCAATTCAAGAAAACAATAGAAACAAATGACTTGGTGACTGAATTTGAGAGGAGAAAGTCTAAGCAAGCAACAGTCTTCAGCTTAAAATCATTGTGTGTGGTAGACAGAAAACATAGGAAGCAACTCAGAGTACCGCTGAGGATGAATTCAGAGTTAACTTTAGAGGCAATACATTTTGTCTAAATGGCACGAATAAGGGGCGTTGCGCAGTGAATCCACAGGTTCGAAATTTCGTTCCGATTTAGACATAAAAATATATGAATAAATAAAACATGAAGTGCATATGCAATGAAGGGAAACAATATATCTGATTGCTACAATTAGAATCTTTACATCAAGCTACAAGAATTTTTCATTAAGTTTCGATTGAAATCAAATTACATTCAATAGACGTTGTCTATACCAATTTGGACAACCAACCCCTTTTACATGAAAATGATCCCCATATATAGAAAAATAATGTCACCGTTGGTTGTTAGGGTTGAGCTAATCTCTCCTGGAATCATGGATCCTGTTTCTTTGAAAGAGAGAAATAACTTCAATGGATTTACCAAAAATAGAAAACCCGACTTTTCCAAATCATATTCGTAACTGAGATATTCTTTACAATAATTTATCATGATAAAAATTTGACCCTATGGTTGTGATAAGTCATCATTTTCACTGTTGGACACTCTATCACTCCTGCACAACAAGTCTACTATGCAACAGTAACCTACAACAAAAAATGCAATGGATTGCGCAGCAAAATGGGAAAATAGGGGTTAAATATGACATAATATCTCACTAATAAAAAACATTTTTTATAAACTAAGAGAGGCTTTTGTATATAATCTCTATATAAATAAAAACATCTCTTAGTTTCTTGAAATGAATCTCTAGATGGCTGGAATACGTGTCACAAAAACATGTCTCAAACAAGAAATCATGAAAGATGAAAAATAGGGCTCAAAGATTCGTTCTAATATTCCAATCCGTGACACCTGTTTCAAATATTAGAGAGGTTTTTATTATCTAGTTTGTCCTCAACAAAAAACTCTCGAGTATTTTCAAAATTCCTCTCCAGTCAGTCAGAAAGTGATCTTGAAGTTTACCACTAAACTATTCATTTACGCAACGCGACCTGTAGCCTGTGCGCAGGAAACTCCTCTATGCGAAAGCATCCTATGCACGACAGCATCTCACTGCACGAGGAAATCCACTACGTGAAAGCATCCTATGAGTGACATAATCCCACTGTGTGATGAAATCTACTACACGATAACATCCACTGCGCGACAACATCCACTGCGCGACGAAATCCACTACGTGACGAAATCCCACTACGTAAAAAAATTCACTGCGTGATGAAATCCATTGTGCGACGAAATCCATTGCGCAATAGAATCCTTTGCATGATGAAGTGCTCTATGCAATGCTTAGCAAATTTTGCAATGCACAGTTTCAAATAGAAATGGAAATAATAAATGATAAGCTTCATTTTTAAAATGACCCTTGGAGATGTTAGATGATGCCAGTCATAAAAACATTATGGGTGCTAACAGGCATGACTTTGCAAATTGTTGACAAACCTCTAACCTTAGCTATGAAAATCATGGTGCTAACACTTACCCTTCCCTTTATTTTTATTTTGGTTTTTCTCGGTAGGTGTGGATGAACCGAATTAACTTCAGCGGTCTTACCAGAGGAAGGAGTATGAGTAGGAGTATTTTGTACATTAGAATTATTATATTTAGGATTGGTGTGATTGGCTTCTAGAGATTGAGTCTTAGCATGGAAGGTTCCAATCACACCATCAAAAACATGAGAAGCTACTGGATGTGTCAGGGTAGGATTCATGGAAGGATGAGGAGCATAAGGGATTAAGTCATAGATCATGCCCATTTGTGAATAAACGAGATCTAGATACGTAGGATGACTAATTTCCTGCTCTTCAGTGACAACAATGCCCATGGAAACATCATGGCCTATAGGCCCAATGAGTGATTTGGTAAATCACTCTGCTAATAGTTGATCAGGAAGGGGAACTTTGATTAATCGTCTTCTCCTCCTCCACTCATGGATGTGATCAGAAATATGGGTGGAAGAGGATTGTTTAAAAGAACTCAAAATTTTGGTTCCTATCTCATAATGAATAAGCAACTGGTAATGTGTTAGAAAATCCATGGCTAGGGTATTAAAGTCATTAAAGAATCCTCGTGGTAATTCGATGTACCATTTTGTTTTCGAACCCATGAGAGTTCGTTGGAAAAGTCGTAATATGATGGAGTCGTCCATCAATGAGTTGGACAAACACCAGAGATGGAAAGTCATAACATGGTTATTAGAGTCTTCTCCTACTCGACCGTCAAATTTAGGAATGTCAAACGATAGTTTGGCCGGTATGATGGGCCAATAAGGAGAATGCAAAATAGGATCATTCAAAATCCTAGACAAATTTGGTAAATCCAAAGTGGCTAGGAAATGAAACTGTCGGTTTACTTGAGGAAACTGGTAGTTCTGACGGGGAAGCCCCATATATATATCAGTAGGACCATAGGCAATATGCAGATAATTAGATAGTCCTGACAGATTCGGTTTTGGAGGATTTTGAGGCAGATAGCCCATAGGGTTCGGTTGATTAGGTATGTTCCCTTGAAAAGGAACATTAGATTGAAATTTTTGACCCCAATTGGGATTCAGAGAACCTAGATATGGTTGACCAAGGTTAAAAATAATTAACTTGAGGATGTTTCCCCCTAGACGGTTGTAGATTTCCTTGGAAAGGAAGATTCCAAGGTTGAGATTGTAACACAAGTACATTTTGTACATAAACTGGGTTATGGACTCTAACTTGAGGTTTCCCCTCAAGTTGAGGTTGTCCCCCATTCTGAGGTGTCCCCCAAATTGAGGTTTCCCCCCAGCTTGAGGTTGACCTCCAACAGGAATCTGGAAACCAGAAGTGACAGAATGACTGATGCATCCGGCTAGATTGGAGCAACTAGGGCCAAGACGATGAGATCCACCTAACAAAGGTGGACGAGGAACGAAAGGCCCTATGGAGAGAACCTGGGAAGGTGTAGTAACAAACTAACTTGCAACATTATACCCAGGAGGAACAAAAGTCCAGACCCTCCGGATGGATTCTAGGTAGGGATAACAATGGAAGTATTCAAAGATTTATACCCAGGGGGGAGTGATGGATTTGGTCTAAGTGGAAGTGGTGTTCCAATAGGATCTTGAGTGATAACAACATTTTCCGTAGACACCGTGGTATATTGTGGGACCATAATAGAATGGGCCATTTGGAGAGGAAGAATCGAGTGAGAACCAACCAACAATTGGTCCAAAACGGCGGTGACATTATTGATAGTACCAGTAAAATGGTCCAAAGGTACCGTATAGGTAACAGACGTCTCAGGCATTTGCGATGCCATAGGTTTATCAAGACTCGCTCCTAGGTTGTTGTAAAGATCACGTACTATTAAATGGGAGGATCTAGGATTAAAAGTTTCGGCAGTGTGAGCCAAGGTCCTAAATGATTCACTTTGAAAAAGTGGATCCTCTACTCCAAATCTTGTGTTTGGTCCAGTGGGTATTTCAATATTCTTAGCAACAACAATTTCTCTTGATGAATTCATATGGAGTAAATATGCATCTTGTCTAATACTCAATAATGGGTTTGTGGGGAGTCGGAATGCCTCTAAAGAATCTGAAACTATTCTGAACCCCTCTAAAGAGTGTGTGCTTCCAACTAAAGAAGCTATTTTGTTATTGACTACTCCCTCGGGAGAGCCTTCTGGTGAATTAGGAAGCAAAGGGAGGTAACCTTTCAGATCTTCTGGGGGTATCCCTTGCATCCTATGTGAACGACGAAGGCCGATGTTGGTTGAACAAAGTAAAGAACGAAAAAAATCTATGGCCAACTAGAGAAACAAACAACACTCACTAATAAAATCGAGAAAATCAAACCAAGCAAACAAACCTTCTTATTTCGAAGTCACTAGTTGGTGATGAAATTCAACTTCGTGAAATCAAGACAAGAAGGGAATGATATAAAGCAGGTGGAAAAGTTACGTTGACGACCTGCTTAATGGACTTACACCCTGGTGCAAGCTCCCACACATAATTGTGGGTATACTCTCCAAGGAGCCCAAGTGAGTTTGGCCAACGTCAATTCCATGTATCATGAATACTTTCCCCTCCATAATCACCTTGTGTAAATACCCTAAAGATATAGGATACTAAGGTTACCAACTACAACAATGATGACTGGGAAACAATTGACAGTCTGATCCACACGCAAAGGTAGGCTATCTAGCCCAAAATCAACTCGAGAGGCTCCCACACATAATTGTGGGTATACCTTCAAGTGACCCCCAATAATACACACAATCTCTACACCAATACCAACAAATCAGGGTGAGTAACTCTATCAGTCCTAATGCGACCTTCTGATTGACCCTTGTGTTAGAAGAGCTTCCCAGGACAAAATGTAGCAATTGGATTTGAACTCTCCCTATCACAAGACACTATTGTGTATTTTTATTCTTTGGAGAGGGTTCCTTACAACCTATTCCAAAGTTCTATCCTAGCTAATGTTGGTGAAAAAATTCCCTAGAAAATAAAAGTTGCTAATAAATTTTTAAATTTACGTTGTATTTTAGAGGTTGTTGTTTACTCAAAAGGGAGATGAAAATGAAACTGGTGATGTTGTAACCTTGACCCAAGAAAATGAAAAAATAAATGAATGTAAAATCTTTAAATTCAATGTACTCTAATTATAGTAGGGAGAAGGTATTCTTTTTAAGTACAAAAATCTATGAATTGCAATTTCTTAATTTCAAATGAAGAAAATTCCAAATAATCATGAAGTACAAAATTTTCCAATTCTTCTTCTTAACAAACATTTCGAATGTAAAAATTTTCTTAGGAAAGATTACTAAAAAGAATAAATGAATTCAGTTCTTCCTTTCCAAAACAAAATCAAATATGTAATGATGAAAGGAAAATGTAATCCAAGAAAATCAAGACATTCTCAACACAATTCCCAAATCAAACTTGTAATGTAGACAAAAATAAAAAAGATATGAAATCATCTTTTGTCAAATGTAAACCAAAAGTGTTTCTCAATCAAAAAACAATATGGAAATTAAAATGAATCCAATACTTCATACAAACTAGAAACCCTTTGTCAAACAAGCACTCAGATCAATATTCAGAGATTATATCCTTGAGACAAAGATAAAAAACAAAAACTTGCAAAATCACGAAGAAAGACTTTCAATCACTAAAAACCAATCACAAGAAAGATTTAAACTCATGCATCAATCAAACAATGGCATCAGAAGTCCACCCTAGGAAACTAAGGAAAATCTGGGTGAAAAAAGACAAATATACTCACTCCAACAAATCCTACAGGAGACATTGCAGGCTAGGTGTGGGACACAGTGTGATGAGCTAATGTCATCGCAGGCTACCAACAGAGCATAGCACGATGTCGCCGCATTGGATTGGAAAAGAAGGATGCAACGTCTAAGGGTCATTGTAGCATAACAATGTGGTACAATGCGACGATATCTATAAATGAGGAAAAAAATGGAAGAAAGGAAAAAAATATTATTGAACTTTCAGACCCAGGGAGTCCAAATGGATCACCCACAGACTCAGAGAATGAATTTAATCAGAGGAAGGCAGGCTAAAAACAAATGGGAAGAAAAAAAATCTAAAGGAAGTCATATCCCCATTCGAGTCGCCAATTTTGTTATGGGATTAATCAATAAATGCAGACATAAACAGATCTCCCTAGATCCACCCAGATCTAGAACAAAACAAAATAGAATATGATGTTTTCTCTAAGATCTAACTATTGATTTTACTAGTTAACAAGAGATAGACAACATACCATTTAAATGTTGTTTCCTCTTTCCATTTCCATCCTATCCCCACTCCGGTGCTCCCTTGATATTGAATCTACAAGGGAACACAAGCCAACTAAAGTGAAAGCAATACAATGAACTCAATAAGAACCTATGTATGTGATCAAAGAATCATACAATAAAAGAAGACTAGTTTTATGGGAAAGAAACATATTGTTGTATTATATTAAAATGAAAGTGGAGATTACAACCAAAGCCTTGATGTCGCAAGGTCCCCATTCGATGACCCTTTTCTCCAACACACACACTTTCTCCAACCTTGAATGAAGAAGATCCACAATTACTTGATGAACACAAATGAAACTCTCAAGTATGAGTTGAAGTAGAATTCCTCATCCAATTATTAGCCTATTCAACCTTATCCTTTTCCATGAGAGATATCTCTTTATATAATGTGAAGGAGAGATGGTTGAGGATATTAGGATGATCCCACAAAATCATAGAAGCGAGTAAGATCCAAAACATTTGGAAGCCACCTCATCTTCTAGAAGATCCTCTTCTAGAACATTCTTGAAAGTTGACCTTTTATTAGCTTTTGATATCATCGAACCGTAGGTATAGTGCAGTCTGCGGAGACATCGTAGACTAACTTTAGAGCAAGGGGAGACGATCAGGAATCATCGCACCCTATGTATAGTGCAACCTACGACAACCTTCCTTAATAGGGTTTTTGAGAAGAGAAAGCCAGTCACTTTCCTCATGGAGAAAGACTCTTTTTATCTTTTCATGGGAATATGAACACATGTTATTAGTGGATCACCGGGGTGACCAAAATAATGTGTAACAAAGAAGACTTTTGCGGACCTAATCTTCTCCTCCTAGAATTTTCCATGCTGACCTATCTATTATCAAAGGAAATGCAATGCGGACTGATAAGGATTTCTCTGGAGTGTGAAAAATAGAGCACCCATGATGGATCTTTGTTCTCAGTCCTTGCGTGGAGCATGTATTGCAATGGACGCAAGGTGGGTTTTGCAATAAAATGCAATGTTATAGAGAATGATCGAGTGGTATTTAAGGTGATGCATTCCATATCTATTGGGAAAAGAGTTTTTCTGACTGTGACTAAGGGAGATGAAGGAGATCTCATGTATATGAGAGAAACTTATGAAAGAGTTGTTCGGTCTTCTGATTCAGAGTCCTTTCATACGATCAATCCCGAAGGAACCACTGGGAAGATGCTCAACATTTTTCTTCTCTGATATTGCATGTAGTATGTGTTCTTAATGTGATCTCGAGCTGCCCTCCTGACCCATATGTTGTTCTATAGTATTTAAGACCTCTCTCTTAAGAAGTGTGTATATAAGAGGAAGAAGGTCTTTGTTGAAAATTTTCTTGGATTGATTTTATCTACCAATAAATATTCCTATCTAAATAGAAATTTTGGGAAGAGATCATTGAATGATGTAAGAGATGAAAAGAACAATATTCTCAGTAGAAAGCACTACATATGGTGAACATTTAACTGTTGGGTGAACTATTTTTCCATGATGTTGTCTAATGGTTGTGGTCTAAATTGAAGCACTAACACTTTGAGAATGAGAGAAGTTACAATTGTTGTGTAGTGCCTTTGTGGCTCCATGAGGGAGAAGCATTGGTCAATTTCTTCCCAGAGATTGTATAGACTATTGAAAAGGCATAGAGAGAGAGAGACAATGGAATTTCTCCCATTTCTGTTCAACGATTGTTATATTCATTCATCGGTTGCTATATAAATTCAGCTAAATTATTTGGTTGCTTGATGCACTCTACATTATATCTATGGAAATTGACTAGAAGCTTATGAAACTGTTGATGTTTGAAGCAACATCATGAGAAATTCTCCTCGGAGGGTCCTGTATGGACTAGTAGGAGGGAATGTGGACTTCATCCTCAGGTGCCTCAAATGGTCAGATGAAGGAACCAATACATTGGTTTCACAAGCAAACCCCAATATGTCTTGTGAGACATTGGTTCCATGAGGGAACCTCGATATGTATTAGACATTGGTTTCATGAGGGAACCTTGATATGTCAAGTATGGTCCAAGATGAATTAGCATGATCAACATTTTTCTATGGGAAGAGACATCCATGAATGCAGTGTATGTTCAGAACATAAGTCCTCATAATAATATGAGGAACATGACTCTCGAGGAGGCCTTCACTGGAGTGAAATCCTGAGGTTAGACACTTCAGGATATTTGGGTGTCCAGTATACATTCATGTACACAAGGAGAAAAGGACCAAGCTAGACCCTTCAGGAAGAAAGGGTACATTTTTGGGGTAGAGTGAGTCTTTGAAGGCATGTTGAATCTACATCCCTGGTCAGAGATAGATTGAGGTGAGCATAGATGTTACCTTTGAGGAGGAGATAGCCTTCATGAGATATATATGATCTCACATGGATATTAATAGTGAGAGACAAGAAGAGATGGTGCCTTCTCCCTATCACCTTCCAATAGTTCACAGGGATATAGTTGAGCCTATTGACCCAATTGATATCATTGATCCTATAGCTCCAGTTGATGTTCCCAGAGATATTGCAGTAGGTCGGAAGAGACATGCATGGGCTCGTTAGACTATGTAGGAGATGGAAGTACATGCAACTCCTCATGGTACCTTCTGAGAGAGAAAGAGACATAAGATATATTTGTGCTATGTCGCATCTATGAGCCACATCATTGATTATGAGCCTTTCTATTATGAGGAGGCATCTAGTCAACCAATACAGAGAGATGCCATGATGGAGGAGTATCATTCCATCATGAAGAATGATGTATGGGATATTATTCTGAGACCTGAGGGGAAGTATGTAGTGACTTCCAAGTGGATATATAAGATTAAAAATAGAGCTAATAGGAGCATCAAGAAGCACAAAATGTGATTTGTTGCTAGAGGATTCTCTTAGGTGGAGGGAATAGATTATGAGGAGACATTTGCTCTTGTTTCTTGATACACTTCTATCTTGATGATTATTTCCATTACAACATCCATGGGTTGGATACTACATCATATGGATGTGAATAAAACCTTTCTCAATTGAGAGATCGAGGAAGAAGTATACATCAAGCAACCAGATGGTTTCGTGATAGATGAGAAGGATTCTTATGTGTGCAGGTTGAAGAAGGCCATGTATGGACTTAATCAATCACCTTGAGCTTGGTATGCGAGGATTGATGGACACTTGATGAGTTTGGTATTTAACAAAATTTTTGTTGACCCCAACATGTACTACAAGACTGTTAAATGGTGAGTCCCTGATTTTGGTCCTCTACATTGATGATTTATTCCTCACTGGTACAGAGAGCCTTATTATTGAATGCAAGTATGCGTCAGCCTCTGAGTTTGAGATGAAGGAACTTGGTATGATGCACTACTTATTGGGACTATAGGTATGGTAGAGAACTGATGAGATATTCCTGAGTCAGGGGAAGTACACATTTGAGATATTGAAGAAGTTTGGGATGCTGAACTGTAATCCCATGGCTACACCAATGGTGATGAATTTGAAGAAACTAAGTGTGTATTCTTTTGATTTTGACGAGATTGATCTGACCCTGTACATAAAATTTGACTGGATTATTGATGTATCTGGTTAACACCATACCAAATATTTCTTATGCAGTGAGTTCACTTAGCCAGTTTATAAGTCAACTTAGACATACACACTAGATTGTTGTGAAACATGTGTTGAGATACCTATGAGGCACAGTTGGACATGGTATAAGATATTATTCCAGTATTGACATGATATTTCATGTATATACTGACTCTGATTGGTTAGGGAGCACATTGGATAGAAACATTACCTCCGAGTGTTGCTTTACTTTGGTATATGCCATGGTTTCCTGGTGTAACAGGAAAAAAAATTGTGTGGCTTTGATCACTGTAGAATCATGGTACATTGCATTGAGTGTGGCATTCCATGAAGTAGTGTGGCATCGCAAGCTCCTTGAAAATTTATTTGGACATATATTGGATTCCACTATTATTCATTGTGATAACTAGATATTTGTGAATCTCTCAAAGAATCCAATGTTTCATGACAAATCAAAACACATTGAGATGAAGTACCATTACATTAGATGCATGGTGCAGAGGAAGGAATTAATGGTGTAGTGCCTTCCCACAGATGAGTAGGTTGCTAATGTTATTACCAAACCTCTTACCATGATGAATTTTGAGTACTTCTGTGATAGACTTGGCGTGGTAGAGAATTCCTCCCTCACTAAGAGGGAGTGTTGATGTTTTCATCTTCCTGAGACATTCTCCAGATCATACTCCTCTATGATTGAGTTGAGTTTATTTGTGAGGACACTTATCTTAGAGGGATAAGTTGGTTTGGGATTACATCCCAATTTCCCTTGTGGAGAGCACATGAGGACACGCCAAGGGATTTTACCTTGAAGTCACACACTATGGGGAGTTGACCCTAGTGTTTCTATAGGGAGTATCCCCTCGAATTCCACATGGGAGTGACATGTGTGACATACATTCTCCAGATATTACTCGTCTGTTATTGAGGTGATTTTATATGTGAGGAAACTTATCCGAGACGGATAAGTGGGTTTGAGCTTATGAGGACACGTCTCTTGTGGAGAGCACATGAGGACACATCAAGGGAGTTGACATTGGTGTCACACACTATGGGGAGTTGACCCTAGTGTTTATAGAGGGAGTAGCCTCTAGAAGTCCACATGGGAGTGCTATGTGTGTCATACATTTTTTCTACATCATCCTGAGTAAGAATTGGGAAGACCTTCTCCTAGATTGGGCTACAAAACAAGGGATATAGGATGCATTAGATGAGATGAATTTATCACAAAGGTGTACTTGTGGTAAATGGGACTAGGCATAGTCCTTCCTTGATCATGACAAGGAATAATATGGACTTTAGGTGCTTGAGGTGCTTTCCACATGTCCATTATAATCGGGATGACATTCACACATAGGGGTGTACCTGTGGTGAAAGACCCTGGTTTGGTATTTTTCCTAGCCATGGTGATTTGACAAGGAATGATAAAGACTCAAGGTGCTATATGCTATCACATGCGGACCTAGAATGAGCCTGATCTTAGAGAAAGTTAGTTGGATTAGAGGGAGATCCACAAGGGGGATTTTCTCCTCGATTCAGGTGGGAGAGAGTGGTGAAAACGCCCTTCCCTCCAAAGGGCTTCTCGACCTCCTAGTCTTGGATCATTAACTTACTGCGTCCAAGTGACTCTTTTGGCCCATTTTCCTCCTGGTGACCTCGACTATGACCATGGGTCTATCCCTTCAAACATCCTCTGATAATTAAATATATTCATAACTCAAAAATTTTTGTCAGACATTACATTAATACACTGATCTTTGAAACTCAAAACATTTCAAAATATGCACTAGCATGCCCAACTTTTTCTCTCTTGTACTTTGTTGGCAATGCTCTTGCATCATACTCCCTTGGCTAAAAAATTCATGGACTCCTGTCCATGAGCTCTTGAACTGATCTTCCATGCTTCTAGATCTCTACTTCACCAACCCAACTGGAATCTTATATTGGTCATCCTTTCCAGTTCACTAATTATTCAAAATATGTCTTCCTTCTGGTATTCTTACCAACACATTGATCTATGATATTCTCCATCTGCAGCTTCTCTGTTATATGCATTTGTTTCTCCCA
>JZKD02S2027802.1:10874-25449 GCA_000966675.3 Picea glauca
CAAGTTGCAACTTGCAAAAATAGAGGTTGTAGCCTCACAATGAGTTGGTTCTCATATGTATGATAATGTAAAGAATGTAAATAATACTTATCATATAAAGAAGAAGAGGTTTTTATGTTGTATGGGTTTCCTCAAGAAATATTTGTCTCTGTGTTTATCATATATGTGACTGTTGTTGAATGTGCCATTGTTTATTTCCTTGCATTATTGTGATCATCATTGAGTTCCTTGTAAATATTTTAAAAGAAGCATAATTGTTTAAGCATGGTAACAACTGATTCACCCCCCCTCTCAGTTGTCCAACAATGATATTGAATTCGTAGAAGTTATTGATCATCCTGGGTGGCATCTCTCTTTTATCCTTTTTGGTTTAAGTGGAGGTTTTTTTTTTGGTCTTAAGTGGATAGTTATCTTCATGCATTGTCACTAAATCAAGTCTTTGGCTTTTTTGGGTTTAATGGTTAAGGGCATTCTACATCACTGTGTTTTGTTCACTTAGAAATCGGTTGATTTCACTACCAAGGGCCACGAAATGGGTTTTTATATTCTTACTCGACCCTATATTCACCTTTGTGTTGTGGTTGTTTGATGGAAGAGAACGAGGGTTATACCCTGCATGCGTTAAATAACATTTCTTGGCCGAACTAGAGCCCCACTTTTCAGTTATGCCCCACTATCATGGATTTTTACCCATCCACGAATGAGTTGTGGTTCTTGTTGTGTATGCGCCATGGCCTTAGAGTTTTCACCATTACAAGGAGTGGCTTTGTTATCCCTTTGTTGGCTATGAAACAAACCTATCCCGCCAGTATGAAGAATGATAGAGAAGACCAACCTTTCTTGTTCATTTTACAACTTGGTTAATATTGGATGGATGTATAATTGTCGACTAATTTGAGCACAGGCTCGCCCGGTTGGTCATGTGACAGTTGGGTTTGTTGGTATATAGTCATTGACTCTGTTACAGCAGTGGTAAACCCTACATTGCCAATTGCACTTTCAAGTACACAATACCTCTCCTTATGTTAATTACTTAGTATTGTTAATGGAGAGTGTCATTGCCCCAATTCGAATTGATATTTGGGTATGTTTGGTTTTCAGATCTTGTTAGGTAAATTGATTTTACGAGAATGATGAATTGGTTGGTCGATACATAGTCACTGGTATTTTTCACTAAGGATTGTTTGGATGTTTAACTAGCATTGGTTACAAATGTTTGATGTTGCTCATGCATGTTGCGTTGAGTGTATGGTGTTTTTTTTCACAATAAAATAATGGTCATGGTGACTATGGTGTTCTCTGGGGCCGAATGGTTATTGAACCAGATGACTTTAGAAACTATATCCACTATATCCTTATGATTGTTCGATTGTATAAGTCTAATTTTGCATAGCATAGTTGATCACAGTTTGACTAAATCGAAGTAATACTGTGTTAGATTCATGACTCAACACAATGAATTGATTTATTATTGTGACTGTGTGTTTGGTTTTGTAAAATGGAGATGTTGCATCATGGTGTTTTGGTGGTTTCACACTGTGTATAGTATGGATAGCTTGGGTTTCACAGTGTTTTAAGCGTGTTTATTTGTTGCAATCGATAATTTGTTAAGAAAGTCATGTTTTTGAGACCTTGTCGTGTTGGATGGATGGCCCAGTCTTTTAAGTCACATTGAATTGTTTTTTTTTTTACAGTGGCAGAATTGCATTGCCTGGGTGAATTACCTTGTTTATAGCTTGTGTCTAAATGGTGGTTGTTGGTTGTATGCTTACATATCAATTCGTATATTGTAATTTAATCTGGATTATTGGGTTTACTACCTATATATATGTTAACGAATATATGTGCATTTAAATGACATACCCAATTGCAGTGATAGTGTGGTTGTCATTGTTAATTTTGGAAACATGAATTTGAGTATATTTTTTTATTGAAGTAATGTATGGGAAATGGTTGATCCTGATGGTTAACAGAGTGGAATGGATATTGTTTGGAAATTGTTATAAGATGCAAATAAAATAACAATATCCACTTTACAGATTGTGTGGAATGCATATTGTCTTGTGATGGCACTGTGTTGGATATTTGATTATGAACAATGAACTAGTTAAATACACAGAAATTGTTATTGGGTCAAAATGATTGATAGTTGACGCATCTCTTTTCGCAAAATGTTTTATGGATCACTTAATTAATTTCATGCACAATAATTATCTTTCTTCCCTTCCCTTATTTCATTTTCTGCTAATTACAAACCCTGTCACCTCCCATATTCATTTTTCCACTCACTGTTCTGAGATTAATTACAGTTAAGATAATTTCAGTGTTAAAGTAGTTGAAAATGGCAGTATCTTGCATGGATTACAATGATGTTTTATTGGTTTGATTTGCAGTTGATTGTTGTTGTCATTGAGAAGTAACCATGTTATTTTCCCACTCATTGCATCATGTTTCACTCAATACAAACCCCTTTCATATCCCATAACCCTTTTCACCCCTTTCTCATTGATTAATAGTAAAACAATTCGTATGGATTGGATTGCATGAGTCTGATACATTGCCAAGCCAAATCAATTTCATATTTTTAAGAGTTGTCATGTATGGTTATTTAAAATAATATTTGATAATAAATCATGCATGCGGGATGATTTTTTTCAGTCGAGGTAGCCATGGCCAAGGAAACAGAGGTCAAGATAACTGGAACTGAGGCCCAAGAAGGCCCAGGTTCTCCATACATTTTAACACCGATTCACGAGATCTCGACCAATTGTTTCATGCTAGATTTTTCAATTGGATTGGGTAGAGAATAGTCCAACCTAGGCCTCAAAGGCCTCCTTTCCAAGCCTCGTAAGCCCCTGGTATATCCGTACCTCCACATGTCTCACTTCAACTTAAGGTCCTAGAAAATGATGGATGTCAGGAGATTGTCTACCCGACAATATCCCAACATCGTGGCTGGCCCAACTTGTCCTTGCCTACTCCTCTACCTATTAACCCCATTTTCCAAGCTTCCCCTGACCACTCACCAATGTAATCCTCCCATGCTAGAAATAAATTGAAAACTGAGGCCCACCATGTCATTGATAGAGGAAAATCCACTGTTGCCCCTTCCTCACCCTCCAATGGCTCTGAAAAATTTGCGTCTTCCTGGATTCATTTGAGGGACGATTGTTCCCACATGATCAACGAGATTAGGCCTAAAGGATCTTCACAGCCAAAGGAAAATTCAAGAAAATCAAGAGGTGACAGTAGCAATCAAGGAAGGGTTTCATCACAGATTGGGAAATATGGCTTTTGAGTTTTTATTTTATCTATTGTTATATGATAGTTGACTTCAGGGATCTTTGGACAACATGATTTATTTTGGATATATGAGTATTATTTTTGAAACAATTTCAAATTTCATAAGCTAAAATTGATAAAAGTGAATATGTTTATGGGAGACACAAGGAGGTGTGTTTTTCTTAACTAATGGTTATGTTATGATTGTTATGCTTGTTATGACCTAAGGGGAGTCACAGGGGCTCCCACCTACTATTTATTATTTATTTATGAACCTTATTATAATTATTAATCTCCCCCCTAACTAAAGTTAGTTGAGTCATTTAATAAAATTAACTAATGTGTTGGTTCAACTACTCCAACCAATTCTAATTTGTTAAAAGAAAAAAAAAAAGGAGGAACAAGAGGAGGATAGAAGAAGAGGCATGCTAATGTTTTCTCTTTCAATTTATGTTGAGATAATTTAACTTTCATTCATTCATTATTCATCACAAGCCTAATTATCTTCTATGATAGAAGGGTCTTATTGTAGACAAAAATATTCAGGGTTGAATCACATCATTCAAACACTTGTTTTTCAAAGGTGTTGATCTATCTTTGATAGTTTGTGTAGACTTGTTTGTTTGTGAATTAATTTTCATGATTGACAAAGGCTATTGTGCAGATTCGAGTGGGCATCAATTTGTGGCAAGTTGATCCATCTTTTAGAGTTCAGTTTTGGTTTTCTTTTCGAGGTCCTTTTGTATGTTCCATCGAGGATGTCTAAGTTTGACTTTGGTCCAAAGTTTTTGCATGAGATTTTGTAAAGAAAATGACTCTTTGGTGAATTTGAATGAAATAAAGGATTTCTTTATGTCTCATCTATATTTATTATAATATCGGTGAATTTTCTTCTATCTTTACATTTATTTCAGCAACTGATATGTTCAAAAAATTACATAAAATGTGAATTTCCAGCAAGCTTTTTTGTTGATAAAAGATTATCCTAAGCACTTGTAATTAATTCTTGTGAGTTAGGATGTTATTTTTTTTTTATATAAACAAAGGGTGATATTCTCGCCTATTTTTCTTTAGCCAAGAAGAATCTGAAAATGCTTGAGTAAGATCATTTCATATATTTTCCTCAACACACCATAAAGAACATAATGAAAATCATAAAATATAATATTCATTTCTTACAGGTTGGGTAAATTAGTATGCATACCTGCCCCATAATAGAAATGTTTGTATCTATTCGATTCAAATTGTAATCAATCAATAAATCTTCCCCTACAACTATTTATTTTATTGCACATAGGAATACATGGTTTCCTTCACACCCCTCAAATACGCAACTCAGTTTCTTATTTGTAGTCACATGTCGTGTAATATTTATAAACCCTGCAATATTCCCCACTTATTTTGGCCTTTCGTCAATATAGATAGTTTCTCCTTTATTTTGATCATTGTCTTTTAGTTGTATATAATTTGCACCCAAGCCATATCTTCACATATTTTTTCTTATATTTGACTATTCATATCCAATCTTTGTAGATATAATAGGGTCCGACATACTCCATAAATTCAATTAATCTATCGTAACAAACCTTTATTCCATCCATGGAAAATAGCCCCAAACCATGTAATGACGATGGAGCAATCTGATATATCCTTTCGTTTACACAAAAAATAGTGTTTATTTAAGGAAGATCCTTGGGTACTCATCATTTCACTATATGTTTGTACCTAAAGGGAACCCCAATGTCTTCTATTCTCTCATTACCATAGGAACATAACCCCCCTTTAAAAAGAAGCAATTTCATGCATCTACATAATTTTTCTGATATTCTCACCTCTATTTGATCTCTTCCTGTTATACCTACTAGATATATCACTTTCCTCTATTCTACATGAAATTCCCTCACTCAATGAAGATAGATCTAACAAACACGCATTTTCATGTACATCCTATAACACCATCAATGACATAAACAATCAGCTGGACAAGCTATAACACTAATGGTTACTATAGTGTCACTCATTCACACTTGTATTATGCTCTATTACTATTGGTATACTATCTAGGCATTATAGAGACATGTTTGGAGTCATGAAATGACACATGCCAACAAGTGGCAGTAATAGGACACATTTCTTATTGGAAGACCCTGGAACTGATGCCATTAGAAACATAGTCAATCCTAAGGATAACTAAGGATAAAAAACAACACATGCTAATTAATCTAGGAGTCAAGCATGCAAACAAACGAGCTTTGTATTGCAACTAGACCATATTTATTTGAAATGCTTCATGTAACATATTTCATTGTGTTATTCTGATATTGGTCTCTCTTGGATGTACTTTCATTGACAACGCCAATGCTCTTTACTCCTTTAGCCGACTAACCTACTTTACTATATTTCTTTTCTAGACTTAATCCAGAGGCCACATTTTCTAATTCATGGAAAAGGACACATGGCATAAAGGTAGATAAGGACACATGGTATAAGGATCCAAGAAACCTGGTAGAAAGAAACCTATTTCAAGAGGGTGTTTTTCCTATTTTAAGAACGTGATAAGTGGCACAAAAAACCATTCAAACCATTGCCTTATATATTTTATTATTTAAGTGGAGTGCCCCACCTCTAAGGAGCATTTATGAATGATTATTTTATTGCTCTCTCTTGGAGGAAGAAGTTGATCTAGAAAGCACTAAATATTATTTTATTGTAAATCATTTGAGGGAAATAATTGTGGGGAAATAACCATTGGAGAACCACTTTCTATATGTATTGTTGGTATTTCCAAGGGATGTGCTCATTTTTCCATAGACAATATAGCAATATTGTCACCCAACCATATTCACAAGGGCCACCCACGAGGTTGAAATTATTAAGGGTTTAAAATTGATATTGAAGACAATAGGACATAATTTACTGCTATAATTATTGTTTTCATAAAGTGACTTTCAGATCTAGTTTATGCATGATAAGATTTCCCTAGAACGCTGAAACTTGTGGCATAAGATTGATATCTTTTCTCTTGAATTTCCTAGTGGATTAGGTTTGTTAATAAGTGAAATATCATATACTTTTTCTATTGTTTTACTGTATTTCATATCATCCCAAAGGATGTAAATTCAAATGGACTATATCTAGGAAATTGTAGGAAAGAGGTAAAATTTCTGAAGTTGCATTAAAGATTGAAGTTTGAAAATTTCTACAGCTACTCTAATAATGAACCCTCATGACACTTCCCATAATAGTGTGTAACTCCTTAAGTGGATACCTTCTTGCTGCAAGGAATAGAGAGGTTTCATGCCAAGAATAACCTGCTAGTGGTGTAACCTCATTGTTTTCATAATTCTGTCAGAAATCTGCAACAAGTTTGCAGCCAAATCTGGTCCACATATAGTAGTGTTATTTTTATTCTAGTGCACCATGCTAATATGCAAAAATTAGGAGTGTAAATACATCCTTCAAATGGTGTTGTAATGTATTCCAATAATAGGATATAGCCCCTCTCTAATATAATGTGCCCTCCATGATTCAAATATGAAATATGAGTGTAACTACTAGTGAATGCACCCTCATTACTCAACCAAGATTAGTCAATGTGCAATTGTTGAATGAGTCACCCTCTGTCATGCACATGCATGCTAATCATAATAAACTAAACCTAACACATTTATTTTAATAAGAATATAAATATACAAGCATGCATCCACCTATTGTAATTAGCATAGAAGCAAGGCCAAACTTGGCATGAAAGGAAATCCCCAACTTGGCCATCAACTAACCTATTGTAGAGCTATAAAGAGAACACAATCATTGTTTTGTTGTAATTTGTCCCTAGAATGCAAGTAGTAACGCCACAATATTGAGTAACCATTGGAAAATATCCCAAGAAATGATGTTGAAAAGCAGGAGAAACAACACGTCTCTTTTCATGATGGCATAGAAATTAGGGAAGAATTTTGGATAGCTACAAGTATTTTTTAGAAGAATTTTATGAAGGACAATTTCTTTCTAAAAGAGAATGTAAATTTTTGGACATGTAGGAAGCCATTATAGGCCCTTTCTTTTTTATTTGATAGGTTTCCCATAAGACTTTGATAGTCATGTATTTGAATCCAACAGTGAATCTATTGTACTTTGTTCTTTTTGTGAATAGTGTTATGCACTTAAGGATTATACTCTCAATTTCACTGAAATATAAAGTATGTTTTATTTTCATGGAAAAAAAGGTTCTTTGAAGAATAAACACATGCATGTTTTTCAAGGTGCATACATGCATGAAATTCAAAGTGCAAAATTTTTAGCAGAGGGAGAATCTCAACATACAAACAGATTGATGCACAAATATGTACAAATTCCAATGCAAAGTGACATTGACACATCGATAGACACAAATCCCAAGGCAAGCAATGTGTGATTGTTTAGGCTAACAAGAACAAAAATGCATGCAAATTTTAGTGGATTTGTACAACAATCACACATTGATGTGTACTACAATGGGCACAAACTGAAGACACTAAGTTTCTAATTTAGAATTTCAACATAATTTTTAATTGAACTTTTTACACAAAAAATTGTTTTCTAGAGTCAATTAAACAAAAAAACAATTATACTAGAACCCAAAAATATAATGGTGGTGTTGGATTGATTCCAATGTGGCATCATCAGGTATAGTGTCGGGTGGTATATAAATGTATCTACACAACTAAGTTTTGGAGGTGAATTTTGATTTCTTGGAATTAGTTAAATTATTCCATTGGTGCTTGGCATTTATTTGTTGAAAAAAACTATTGCATTTCTTGCATATATTTTTTAACCCTATTAAGAAGTTCAATGGTCACAATTTCAATGTCTAGAAGAAACGTATGATTACTGGATTCCAATGCAATGGAATTTTAGGAGTGGGAAAGGGTAGGAGAAACTCTGATGATGAGAATGGGAAATAATTCTTTCACTCGAAGAATAGAGAGGTTATGATGTTAATAAATATGTCCATAAAAAAATGATAAGTTGATACAAGTCCAAGATGTAGAGGATTCTTTCATAGTTTGGACAAGGCTAAAGTATATGAATGAAACTTCCACCAAATTTTAGAGCTTTTTACCTTAAGAGTATGTATTGATTATAATGAATATGGAAGAGGGTGATTCAAACCCAAACAATTTGTTGAAATTGAAAAGGCATCCATGATCAATTGTTAAAAATTTCTAGAGATGTAGATAATATAAGATAATGTTATTAATGTCCAACAAATGACCACAAAAGTAGGTCAATGGGACTAAAAGATACATCCAATGTGAATACAATATGGGAGAATAGAAGAAACTCCTAGATAATGTTGAAATCTAGAAAGAGAAAGAAAAAGTACCGAGTACAAAGGGGGAATATTTGGTAGTGATTACCTTGATAAGTTTATCTCCTTTTGAAAATTTTGTTGAAACTTTAAATTTCACCAAGGAGATTAATAACATTACATTCAAGTTGTGTAGAAAATTATTAAGAAAGGATAGATTCAATAAATAGTTTATAAGAAATAGAAACACATCCAAAAGTGCCTTTACAGTAAAGATTAAGGACATAGGAAAGAATAAACTAAAGGGAAAACAAATCATTGATGGAAAACCTAAGGGTTTAAGGAAATCTACTAAGAACTTGAAGTGTTTTTAAAATGGGATAAAATCATATACTTCACACCACTGACTTGGTACCACACCAATCACTCCCTTCTTAAGGCCCTTGATCTCAAAGATAGATATAATTGGTCACTTCCCGATGAAATGTTGGGACCTATGGTTCATTTCTAGTGTAGATAGCTAGTGATACCGTGTACTTGGTACTCAAATTAAGAAACAAAATTTGACAATGAATCTATAAATCCTAAAATATAGATGAATACATCTCCATGTACTTGGTACTCAAATTAAGAAACAAAAATTGACAATATTGATAGTAGGGCGAATCAATTACAAGTGAGGAGGGGGGGCCCTTTCTAATACGAGTCTCATACTAACAACTCTACTCTAGCTTAGTGGTGAGTCATTAATGCACAAAAATAACATCACTCCACTAACTTAGTGATGACTCGTGATAAAATAACCACACTTAACTTAGTGATGGGGCATTGATGAGCTTGCAAAGAAATTATTTCATGTAAAAGATATGTTGTGCATAGATACACAAAAAAAATTGTTTTTATAGTGAAGCAAGGAATATTTAGGACAACAACGAGAATTCAGTTTGGTTGGGGAGTAGAAAAATAAATGCAAAGAGCGATGAATTCCAACTAAAAGAGGTGCAATCAAAATAGACAGGTTGAAATATTTACATGTAAAAATTCATGGAAGCTAGTAGGAAACGATGAAACAATAATGCTCTATGTAATTTATAGAAGGTTAGCAAAAATATTATTCATTAAGAAAACACAAATGTTTTCTCATTAATACTAGAACTCTTTGAAAGAAAAGATAAATAAAAATGATGAATTACTCTAAAATTACAGTTAAAATGCTTTATCCTTTAATCAATATTTTTGAATAGTCTATGAAATTGGATATGCATAAGCATTGTTCTATCAAGTTGTACCACTAATTATTAAAAGGGTTATACTTCATTACTAGTATCTTGTTGGTATCACAGTAAGCTCATAAGGATTACCATAGTGTTTCTCTTTCACACTTGTATTATCTAGCACATGTTAATTAATCTAGGAGTCAAGCATACAAACAAACCTTCTCACAAATAAGCGCCAGTTGGTGATAGAATCCAACATCTCAGGATTGATGCATGAAGCAGATGATTTTTAGTGGGTGGGAAAGTTACGTTGACAACCTTCTTAACGAACTAATTCCTTGGTGCAAGTTACCTCACCGAGTAGTGGGCAACTCTCCAAGGAGTTTGAGTGAGTCTAGCCAACATCAATCCCAAGTACAACACCACCTTCCCTATGTTGTCACCTTGGGTAGGAAGTCTAAAATATTATGGCCTCTATGGTGCCAACTACTATACCAAATAAGAGGGGGAAAAGTCGACAGTTGACACCAAGACCAACAAAGTAGGGTTTACTATGTTGGCCCCAATGTGACCTCTAGATTGACCCTTGTGTTAGAAGCGATTCCCAAATTCAATGATATAGCAACTAGATTTCACTCCCTAACACAAATATTTATGTTTGTTTAGCAGATTTGGAAAGTTATTCTCACAATTCTATTCCAAAGCTCCACACCTAAGCTAAGATGGGTTTGAAGAGCCCTAGAAACATTGCTAGACAAATTTTAATTAGCGCTTGATTTTAGGTTGTTTTTACTCAAAGGAGTGGTTGTGAAACTGATGGAGGTTCAACTCGACTCTAATTTAAACCATGAAAGAGGAAAATGAAATGCAAGAATTTCAACTTCAATGAAAACTAGCTATGTGAAGGAGAAAGAGGTTTTAAGCAAAGAAATAATTTCTTGATAGATTACTATGTGTGCACTGCTAATGACAAAAAGTATGAGCTAATTATCTAGATAGATGGAAGAAAAATGACCCAAATTTTAAAAATACCATGCAAATGTCATAGTTCACTTAGTACACATATACAACATTGAATCAAATGTCATCATTTCTAACATATTAAACTTTTATGATTATAGAGACCACCATACACATCTTAAATACTCATAAGGATAAAGGGGGATTCACCTTGTTGACCAATATCTTATTGTGTTCATTCATAAAGGGGTTTTTTTAATTATGAACCCACATGTTGTGAATACATGTTTTTGCGTCAAACATTGAAAAGAACAATTTAATAAATAAAAAATGATACAAATCCTTGTAGGGGGTTAGGGAGACAATTGCAACCAAAATTGAAAAAATATTGAAGTTGTTGATGGATCTATGGGAATTGATGAGAAAAAATTGTCGTTATTTTTGGTAGTGGTTCATAGGCCTAAGGTGTTGGATCAAAGAATTTAGATTAATCTCTAAGCATGATACTAGGGTTTTAGGTAGCCTCTTGTGAATTGCTTGTTGTTTTGAGGGTGTGTTTATCCCACACACCTTATTGAATGTATGTGGGGGATAAATGTTTGGGGTATATTGTCTGGAGAATGACAAACATAGGACCCCCTTTGGAATATTAATATATCACCCCTTTGGCATATTGGTATTATGTGGTTTGAGAAAATTTGGTGGTAGTGAGCACTCTTGAGTAGAATCGAGATTTCCTTGATTGTTATGGATAATTTTTCTCTAGTCCAGGAGGATCAAGATCTTGACAACTATAGTTTTATGCAACACCAAAGAGATATTGATGGGGGTGGTGAGCATAATCTTTAAGGATTGAAATAATAGAATTGAATTGTATTTTTTTTTTTTACCTCATCAATGGTGTTGGGTGCACTTTATTTTGGTAGTGACTCATAGGCCTAAGGTGTTGGCTCAAAGAATTTACATAAATCTCTAAGCATGATACTAAGGTTTTAGGTAGCTTCTTGTGATTTTTTTGTTGTTTTGAGGGTGTGTTTATCCCACACACCTTATTTAATGTATGTGGGGGATAGATGTTTGGGGAATATTGTCGGGATAACGACAAACATCAGACCCCCTTTGGAGTATTATGATATCATCCCTTTGGCATATTAGTATTATGTGATTTGAGAAAATTTGGTGGTAGTGAGCACTCTTGAGTAGAATCGATCTTTCCTTGATTGATATGGATAAATTTTCTCTAGTCCATGAGAATCAAGATCTTGACTACTATAGTTTTGTGCAACACAACAGATATATTGATGTGGCTGGTGAGCATAATCTTTAAGGATTGAAATAATAGAATTGAATTGTAGTTTTGTTTTTACCTCATCAATTGTGTTGGGTGCCAATTATTTTGGTAGTGGTTCATAGGCCTAAGGTGTTGGCTCAAAACCTTTACATAAATCTCTAAGAATGATACTAGGGTTTTAGGTATCCTCTTATGAATTGTTTTTTGTTTTGAGGATGTGTTTATCCTACACACATTATTGAATGTATGTGGGGGCTAGATGTTTGGTCTTTTCTCACAGACACATTTCTCCCTTGCACATCAATGAAGTTTTTTTAAAGGGAAAAAATAGTTGACATACAGTCACAACTCTCTCATTGTCGTTTATTTGTTTTTCTTCATTAACAGTGTTGGGTTCCCTCTATTTTAGTAGAGGTTTGTAAGATATGTGGAAAACCTTGGGAATTTACAGTAATGAATGGGATACTAATGACCCCAAGATTGAAATATAAAATGGAGAATGTTAACATGTTCATGGAATGTTTCAAGAAAAAAATACCAGAAGACCTAAAAGAAGAGAAATAATACCATGTTGAATTGATTGTCGACCTCCTTCTTCTCGCACGCATGTTCAAATGGTATTCCCTCCTCCTCCTCTATCTGGCATGCCCTCAATATTGAACTTCTCCTCGTATTCCCTCCTCTCTTCACCTGACCTCCTTCTCCTTCTCCTCGTGCACATGTCGACATCTTTCTCCTCCTTCACATGCCATTTTCTCTTCCCTTGACCTCCTTCTCCTTCTCCTCCCCTATCTTCCCTCCTCTCTACCCTGACCTCCTCTCCTTCTCCTAGCTCACGTGACCTACCTCCTCTTTTTCCTGACCTCCTTCTCCTCCTAGCTTGCATAGGTTCAAATGTATTTTTTGTTTTTTGTTTTCAAACTTATGTTTTGTTATTTGTTTTCATTTTGTATTTTTTTTATATATATAGTTATATATAATATAATTTTTATATTATATAATATATGTAATTTATAAATGATATAATATATATAATTTTTAAAATTAAATATTATAAATTATATACTTTAAAAACTAGTACAATTTTTCTTTTTCTTTTTAGCTCTTTGGATGAGAATCTACCATATTTATTTGAAGGATGCATAAAACACAAAAGGAAGCCTAAGAAATCCAACCCCAATATGTCATCAAACTAGGAAGGTCTTGAGGGCCTAGTTTGTGACACTGAGTTTTGGCCCATTGAATTTTGGACTCATATGATAAATAAAATATATAAATATAGTCCATTGCATTGATCATTAATTTATATTCCTCTCTAATGGTGAGAAATAAATCATAACCAAAATTCCAAGTGAAAAACTACTTGATTCCTTTTTTAGGGAGATGGATGTCTTTAACCCAACCTTAACCTATAATGTGAAAGATCAAGTAGACCAAGGATTCTATTAACATCACATAAATTTCAAGTGCCAACAAATATCATTGTCAAATATAATGGACTATACCTACTTCTTATTATTTATATATGTTGATGGAGAGATACATCATTTCGTCTAAGAATATTTTACATGGCTCCAGGGAACAAGGGGACAAAGTCAAGATCCTTAAGTGTGACTAGGATGAAGGACCCCTTGACCATATCATGGGAATTTTCAAAGTCAATTTAAAAAAATAAAGTATTGAGTCATGAGCATCTAGCCCATTCTCTTCCTTCCCATGTTGATAGGATATTGTTTAGAACAAGTCACCCATGATTTGTAACATCCTATTTCCCCTAGTTTGTAAAAATAACTAGACTGGCCGAGAACTATGGAAAACTCATAAATGTGAATATGTGATGTGAATGGAACTTGTGGAAAAGGTTGATGAATGTGAATAATATTATGAATTTATATTGCAGGACTACTGAAAGGGGATGTGTAGAAAAAGAGACCATGATGGCGGTGGAAGGCACCTGGAAAGGTGGCGTTAACTTCCACTAAGAATCAATACCGTATTTGGACTTCACTGGCCCGGAGAACCAAAATTGGCTCGCTGGCCCCAAATTAAATGTCTCACAGGCTGGTAGGTAGATGGCTCCTCAGAAATTAATGAGGGATGGGGAGGTGAACCACCCATCTGTAGAGCCTTCAGGCCTAACCAGCGCGAGGGAAATCGCGCAACACGCAACCTTGCAAGAGGATAAGGCGTGGGGTAGAAGTGATTAGGGGCAGACGTGAGGGGAGGAGGAGAACTCTGGCAATATGCATAGTGTGTGATAGTAGAGAGGAAGGAGAGTAACCTTCACTCCTGGTCACTAGTAAATAGAGACACAGTCTCACAGCATCATGGTCTCAGCTCAGGGGTGGCTAGTGGTAAATCCAGTAGGAGTTGTTGAGCCTATGGTTGGGTGGAAATGAGTACCCCTATCAGCAGTTGCATAACCCCTGGTGTTATTTCTGATAAGTGTTTTTCCTCTGGCATCTTGAAATATATATTTATTCTGACATTTATGTTTATAAGCTATGAAATGGTGAATGATTTCAGAGTAAGAAT
>JZKD02S2027824.1:0-13291 GCA_000966675.3 Picea glauca
AGGGCCTGCCATGCAAACTTCTCAATATTGTTCAAATTGTTTTAGTAATCGGTTTATTGATAAATTGACATTAAAGGGTTTCGATAATGTTTTCTTGATGGGGAGTTTTGAGTACCGATGTCAAGTCGTGGGGATTTCTACTAGTTTGGGGGTTTCTACTGATCTGACCCCATGAAATAAGCAATTAGTAAACGTCCCCATGACATAGAATGTTATTGTTGGTCTATGTTTAGTTTGGCAAGCTTAGTGTAAGAATTGACCCTTGCTGGGCACGATTTGAAAAAAAATCTTCTTCTTTTTATTTTAATTTAAGATGATAAAAACCATTTGCATTGTGAACGGTTATGATTGTAGCTTAGATGGTGTGTGAGTTCTTTGCAAATATGATCTCATGGAAGCTCTAACTAATATGCCCAAACCCATGAGGAGAGCTCTTTTTTCATTTGACTTCAATGAGACAGATTGATCCTTAGAAAACTCCATTGATCTATATGAAAAATCCCACCAAGGATAAGATCACAATTTGAATGTTGCATATTTTTGTTGTGGATTCCTAGGGCCTATGTTTGTATTCTGTGTTAACCCATAATTCCTCTATAATGTGATCTGTTTTTCAAGAAAATAAATAGAGTGTGTGAGTGAGACAATTTGTCTCATCTCTTCACGTGAGGTTCATCACTGTATTTTTGTTTTATTGATGCATTTTCTGATTTGGTATCAGAGCTCGGTGTTGGGAAGAAGCATAAACACATATTAATGGCAAACCAAGAACAAACTAAATGCATCAGCTATCACACAATTGACACAATGATTTACGTGGTAAAATCCTTCACAAGGGAAACATCCATGAGGCAATGATAATCAATATTCTTATTGATCAAGGGAGAATTACAATAGCCAATTAGAGGCATACAACCATCCTCTCCTCTCTATTTTTAGCTAATGTTGTGCATGAATGCATCCACATGGGAAATTAGTTGGCATGTTTTCAACAATCTCCACCTTTACAATAATTTACCTGATATATCATGCCCAAAATTATCTATCACCTTTCTTGCAAGCCAAGAGAAGACAAACACCATCACAGCTCCATGAACATGTTTGCATGATTTTCTCCAATATGGACCATTCTTACTCCTTCAGTAACATGTCATATAACACGATGCATTGTCACATTTTGATACGCTAAACTGTTAGTCAAATGCACAACACTTCGACCACCACATAAAACCTTATCTCATACTTGTCCAAACTTACCCAATAGATCCTTTCATTCTTGCAAGACATAACGTGAGGTAGGCCTCCTCTTGTCCAAATCTCCTGAATCATACCAAGACTCACCACGGGTATCACTCCCTCCATAAAACGTTGTCAGCGATGATCTAAGAATTATCCACACATATCACGCCTTCCTTGGGTTGTAAAGAATGATGATCCACCCATATCGCTCATCCTATATACTGTTTTAATTTGCAAATGCGGAAACACAAATTACCATAAGACAATCAATACAAATGTAGACAAAGAACACAACAATTTACGTGGTTCACCCAAATGTTGGGCTACGTCCACCAAGCATAGGTATTGGTTATCTTATTATTCAGCTAATGGAGATTACAGTCGGGTCTCACTCCTCTCTGACACACACTGCCTCTACGGGCATACATCAAATTTATATCAATGTATATTAGAAACTAACTATTAAATGTAATCTCATCCATATTCTAAATTGGTCGCATTGGTTACAACCAACCCTGGTTTATAGGATCTGAAATCCTATTCATGGATGAATTGTTGTCACTATTTCCAACATATACCTCAAAGAGCGATGAGCTCTGAATTAGGTCTATCATGCCTCTCGAAATATGTAGGACGTGATGTTCTTGGCAGTTCGACTCCACATGAATTTTACGAGTGAATTATCACCCCACTTGACATGGTTGGCTCGCAATAGACAAGAAACTATCGCCCTCTTGCACTTGGCACACATATCTCCTCATGATGGTTTCCATAGAAACTCTCCCTCACAACATGAAATTGGATGCTCTTTCTTATGCACGCAAGATCTCGTCCAATGGCTCTCTTGAACTTACACAAATTTTCTCATCTTGGTTAACCTACTCTGATACCACTTGTTGGGTAGTGGGAGCATAAACACACACACAGATTAATGGAAAACCAAGAACAAACCAGAAACAACAACAATCACACAATTGACACAGTGATTTATGTGGTAAAACCCTTCACAAGGGAAACATCCACAATGAAATGGTAATTAATATTCTTATTGATCAAGTGCTAATTACTATAGACAATCACATGCATACAACCATCATCTCCTCTCTTCACACATTGTGCTACACTACAGTCCTCATTGCTCACCTCACCTCTATGGGTATGCTCGTATATATATAACATCTATCAAGTAGTTATACAAACTTATTACAATATGATCCACGAGTTACAAAAATTGTTCACTGTAGTGTGCATGCATGCACATTCTATTTTTAGCTAATGTTGTGTGCATGCATCTGCATGGGAAATTAGTTGGCACATTTTCAACACTCGGTTGAGGGTTGTGAAGATAATGAAGCGTTGAAAGTAGAATGTTTTCAAGTGTAGAGAGTTGTCATAGAAGCCAAATTGTTGATTATTCTAGGCGTAATCTATTCAAAGAGGAGTTGCGGCCTGCATATTCAAAGTGTAGATCCATGAGGAGCGATTTATTGTTTGCAGGAGGAATGATTTTTTGAGAATCAATTTACTGTTTGCAATTGGTAGTTGTTGTTGTTGGAGAGATCGTTGTAGGAAACATTGCAGCTGAAGTCGAGTTGCCAAATCTTGATTAACATGTGATCTGATGATGAGAGTACATACGGAAGGGTTGGATGAACTTCCACACACCTAATATAATTAGTGTGTGCTTCAAATAATTTAACCTTATCCATGGTCTTATAGTTGAAAACACAAATTATTATATCATCTACAACCACTATAATCCACTGCCCGACCTTTACGCAAGTTGGTGCTTGTTTTCGAGCCTTAGAGGCATTGTTGTTTGACGTGAATGAGTGTTTCTTTGAGCTCCCTGGTCCTTCAACTATTTCTAATATTGAAGTGTGGATTTGATCTAAATGAATGCCACTAAACTTGGGGTCGTATTCTTGGTGTTGGCCATAGAGATCCCAACATTTGTAGCCTACATGCAGAAGTCTCCCATGTGAAAGAGTAAATCCACGAGCTACCAAAGATGTAAAGGAAGTCGTTGTTAATAAAAAGAGAGACTAGAAGGAATCGTTGCCTAAAATTTGTTGATTATTGCAGGGTCATGAGACATCCTCTAGGATACGTTCTCCTCTGTGACTGGGTTGAGTCAACCTATGAGAGAGACCAGTGTTGGGCATGCCCATGTGATGGGGTGCATAGTTCTCCTCTATGTGAGAGTTGATTCGTCCCCCAGTGGTTGGGTGTGCCCATGTGATGGGTGTATCGTTCTCCTATGTGTAGAGAGTTGAGTCGATGTGGTACTCCAGATGATTCTTCTGTGGACTCAATTGAGATAGAGATCTGTTGAGTATGACATCCCTGTGGCTGAGCACAGGTGGATGTGTGGATCCCTTGCTATATTGTCTAAGTGTAATATTTACTTGTAACCCTAATTGTGATGTAAAGGGTACAAGTCATCCCCACCATATGTGAAAGATAGTTAAGGTTTATTGTTATAATTAATTATATTTCTGAGTTATTGAGGTCGACCCTGTTGTGCCAACCTACACACCTATTGTTGTGTCTGGAACTGTATAAATAACGGTGATTTCCCCATTGAGGAAACACACTCACACATGTAATTTCAGAATTTCAGCAAGAACATTTTAAGGTTGAAGTGCACACCTCTCTTGGGTGCGAGTTTCAAGTTTGTAGATCACCCTATTGTGTGCATTAGGGTTTTATGGTTGGGGGATATTCTCTTGATAATATAGCAAAGTATTGTTGTGTTTTCTTCCCTTGAGTAGAAGGGTTTCCCAAGATATTTCTTGTGTTCTTTTGCATGGTAATTATTTTTTTGATCTTGGCTATTGTAGCACTTGTGTATGGTGTAGTTGCATTTTTTTATGGTTCAAGTACATGCTAAATGAAATAAACCTCATGCTTGAGCCTATCATAGTGAAAATTCAACATGGTATCAGAGAATAGGTCTTGAAGAAGCCATTGCACAAGCTTCAAGCAATCCATTCTCTCTCTTCCAAAGAACCATACGACCGTCCTAGGGTTTCCAAAAAAAGGTACGACCCTCCTAGGGTTTCCAAAAAAAGGTATGACCCTCCTAGGGTTTCCAAAAAAATGTACGACCCTCTCTTATTTGGTGGTTTCAGCACTTTATACTTGAGCATTGGGGATAAAAATTGCATAGGAGTGTATGACCTCCTTTGACGCACCTCCAACAACCTTCAGATTGCATTTCTGATATTTTGGATTTTTGGCCCTAGAGTTTCTAGGGTTTCGCAATTTTCTACAGAAATTTTAGTTTTAGGGTTTCTGTAGCTCATTAAAGAAGTTTTTCATCTTACCAATGTTCTTATGACCTTCAAGGCTTATTGTTGGTAGTCATAAGACCAAAGAAACCTAATATTTCTAGCTCATCCTAGCCGTTAGGTTTCCTAACCTAATTGATAAGGGTTTGTGGAAGAATTTGCAAACCATGAGGAACAGAACCTTGGTGGAAGATAGGCTTGATGGATCAAGAAACTTTAGTTCCTAGAATTCAAGACTATAGATCACCCTGGAATAGGATGACCTATTGAGTATGATACAAAAGGATTTACCAGAAACATCTACCAATGAATAGGAAGAAGAATGGAAGGAAGATGACGTCAAGGCAAGGAATATAATCACCTATTCAGTGAGAGATCATCTCCTACCTCATATTATCAACCTGAAGACAACTCGTTAGATGTATGAAGAATTGAAGAATATGTTTGAGAGTAACAACACTCTCAAAGCTCTTACATTGAAGGGCCAGCTTCAAAATATCAAGATGACAAAAGTTGACACCATTGATACCTTCTTCATGAAGATTTCAGAGATCAGAGACCATCTAGGTTCCATTGGAGAAATCATATCAGACAGAGAACTTGTTTTGATCACTCTCAATGCCCTTCCAAGACATTAGGAACCATTTCTTCAAAGTATCAATGGTAGAGTAGAACTACCTACTTTTGATCGTCTATGAACAGACTGTACCCAAGAGGAAATCATACTTATAGACAGAGGAGTGGAAGACTCCCCTCATGATGACAATCATGCTCTTTCCTTTCATAGAAAGAAAGGAGAAATAAATAGAAGAAGCTTCATTCAAGCAATCAAAGGTGATAAGACTTCATCAACTTCAGGTTATGATCATAGAAAAGACAAATCAAAGATCCAATGTTTCAGATGTGACAAGTATGGACAATTTACGAGAAATTTTCCTACCGGGAAGAGAGGAAGAAAACATGCCTCCACTATTGATATTGATATAGACCCACCTCAGAGAGATGAAGACATGAAATATGATGATTTCTTCTTCTGAATTTTCTTAGGAGGACCAAATGTAAGATTAAGCATAATTGTAGACTAAGGTTAGCAACACGGGAAAAGCAATATGTCTATCCTTCATAATTCAAAGGGATCCACTTGACTCATAGGGAGTCAAACTATTTGAGAATAAGGAAGAAACAATACCTTCTCCCCCTTTAGCAGTTCAGAGGGAGACATCCATTGTTCCAGTCGATCACTACAACAGAACAATCAATTAGCGCCTAAAATATCGTCGGAATTTAGTGTATTTTACTCCATGAATCAGACACCTTTTCTGGCACAAAACTGGGCACAATATGGACTTATTATGATTGCGCCAAATTTAATGTCAGAATTAGCACCAGATTTAACGCTAGGAATAACGCCAGGAAGAGCACCAGGGATAGTGTCAGGTTTATCACCAGGAACAACGCCAGGATTAGTGCCAACAATAGCGCTAGGTTTAGCACCAGGAACAACGCTAGGATTAGCGCCAGGAATAGCGCCAGGATTAATGCCATGTATAGCACCAGGAATAGTGACAGGATTAGTGCCAGGTATAGCACCAAGTGTTTCTTCCAGTTTTACTTCTCATATGCCTTCCAATTTTGCTTCCATTTTTGCGTATGTTTTGGCGTCTCTTTATACTTCTAGTTTTGCTTATGATATGACTTCAATTTTTTCTTCCATTTTGGAGCCAGGAATAGCACCAGGTGTTGCTTCTAGTTTTTCTTATGATATGGCTTCCAATTTTTCTTCCAGTTTGGCTTCTGGTTTGGCTTCTAGTTTTACATATAGTTTTTCTTCTCGTTTTGCTTTTGATTTGGGTTCCAATTTGGGTTCCAGTTTTGCTTCTGGTGTGGCTTCCAATTTGGCTTCCATTGTTTCTTCCTTTATTGCTTCCAACAATGCTTCTTGTTTTGCTTAGAATTATTAATTTAATATGTTTTATTTCAATTTAATTAGTTAAATATATCATGTCTCTTAAATAACTTATATGATTATACAGTAATCTAGTCATATAGATGCATTTGAAATATTTTATAGGATAACATTTATAAAGAATTTTTTAGGGAAATGTACATCCATACAAATTAACATCATTATACTTATTAAATCTCCATCAAAATAGAATCAACAACATCCAGTATATATAGAATAACAAGATAATTATTATAACATGATCATCATCTATAATTAAAACAAGTGAGTCAAATATCTATAATTTAAGTGAATTTGACAACATCCATCATGAACAGTAAATCAAAACCATCATACGTAATAAATATGCATCCAAAAATCTTCAACCACTTTCAATATATAAAAATTGACGAGTCAATATTGATAAGATCATCATCATATATAACTAAAACAAGTGAAATTCAAATATATATGCCAGTAGATCAATATCATATGAAAATTATACATGTCCAACAGTCGACATAAGTCAAGATGATACATCATGTAGAAATGATATAAATAAAAATGATAAATTATGTAAGACAAAATGATATAAGTCAATATGATACATCATGTCCAAATGATAGAAGTCAACATGAAACATGTCAAAATGATGCAACCCAATAATATGGTACTAGAGGCCATGAAAATGCTACATATGATAACAACCATGAAAAGAGGCATTATAACAATATATCAAAAATGATCCATGATGGAGTCTATATGATCATGAATGTCATTGGATGCTACCAGCATCTGCCTCAACATCATCATCACCATTGTGATCATGATCATCATCATCGTCATCATCGTCATATGCATCAGAAATGGCATCGTTGTCATTTGTATCTATGTCATCATCATGAGCATCATATTCCATCTCAACATCAGACCCAACATCATGATCTGGATCTATTTATTTCGGATGATCTGAATCTTTTGGAAGATCCTTGTTCTACAAAAACAACATTTAGAATGAAAAGTTATTAGTTATTTCATGCAATAATTAATTTATGTGTTATATATATAATATTACAACATATTAAATGAAACGATAATCATATTGCATCATACCAAAGTGCACATATGATAATATAATGTTAAATAAGTTACAACTAAGATGTCATTCCAATGATGTAAAACATTCAACAATTCTAATAAACGTTAGTAAAGATCATAAAACAATTCTATGCCTAGCCTTGCCTTGCCTTGACATGCCATGCCTTGCACTGACATGCCTTGTTTTGACATGACATGCCTTGCCTTGCCTTGGCATGCCATGCCTTGCCTTGACATKCCATGTCTATCCTTTCCATGCCTTTCCTTCACATATCTTTCCTTGACTGAAGAAATTTTCTTGATGCCTCTTCTCGTAAAGCTCAATAAAGAAATCTCACCATGGAAATCTTTCTRTGCAATCGAGCTCTTRAACCAAGTTTTKAATTTCAATATGTACTCACCATGTTGTACATCTTACCATGGCATTGGYCATCAAKATCTAGTCTTGCAATTCGAATCTATAGAAKACATTGATATATTAGATMTTCAAGKAGACCACATTTAAGTTCAATAGATCATCATCATTATGCATTGATMATTTGATATTATTCCATGGTATGTAGGGGAAGAAAAGAACAATAGTGAATTTATATTTCATGACCTGCCATGGCCATTCACTACCATAAAGGAMTACAAAAAAAACAAGTTAAAAATCCATGAATATAAAATATAAAACTTACAACACAAAAGGAAAAGAAAAATTCTCRAGGACTAGATACAAGGACATGACAGTGTAACATTATGTACATACATTAACCTTCTGAAACACAGTATCACAAAAGACAATCAAGAATCATGTGAATGATCACAACATTCATCAAAGCAASATKCAAGTCTTCACACATCAAAGTAAATTTCTTCCAAATTAGAAATTCCATCAAAAGCAAGGTACATCACATCTACTTTTTCTTAAGMAATTATGATTTAGATATGCATGAAATTCCATGGTAATCTACCTCTCAATCACCCTAACTTCACTCTATCACAACCCTAACTCRTGTCAATGTGGTCATTGAGATCTAAGGTGGGCGGGGAAGCAACTTAGTKTTTCCATGATGACTTCAGCTATCAAARTATAAAAGATGGGGAGGTCATGTCAAGTCAAGAATGCAATCATAGCAAGTATAAGGCCATCGAGCAAACTCATATTGGCATGCACAACAGCCACAAGGCTGATGTGCATGCCAAATTGGCATGCACAGTAGCCATAGGGTTGTTTTTCATGGCTGAGTTTCCAAAGCTTGAAGCCTAAACCCTTGGGATGATTGTAGACAGTTTGAGTTTGTCAATGATTTTAAGTATTGATAGAGCCAAATTTAACATCAAGAGAAGGTAAACAGTGTAATTTTGAGTTTCCAAAACTCAAATCATAGCACCCTAATATGATTGAAGCAAAGTGATTGATTCTATTCAAGAGTCTAAATATTTTCAGAACCCAAGTTAACGTCAAGCTAAAGAAAAAAGTATAAGTTTCAACCATCTAATTTTTGGTATACTGGAGAAACATTGAATTGTTGAAAAATCTCAAGAATCATAACAAGGAAGACTTGCATGGAGAAATGTAAAAATAAAGAAAATACCAAGTAAAATACCAACACCACAATTGAGGATAGAGGAATGAGTTAATCTCAGAGATAGAATAATAATAGGCACGAGATTCTTTCTTATATTATCAAAAGAATAAGTAGAGTGGGATAGACCCCGGAAAGAATATTAATCAAATACTAAGATGGTAGCTAGATTTAATAGAATGGAACCTACAAAACCTTCTAAATTGTATGCCAATCCTAAAGTGAATGGCACATTCCAAAAATCTAATTGGTTGGAATACTTCAATAGGAATCAAGTGTTTGATGATGGAATTTCCCTTGAATTTGCACATAATTTCCAAATCTTGGAGGAACAAGAATACATGACCATAGTTAAGGGCTTACAAATACAAAGAAATGAACCTATGTTGGTGATAGTTACAAGAATCCCTATGGGATTTCCATGGGAAATGGAGAGAAGTAAACTAGCCTTATATTCAAAAAGGATCTTCCTTGGGTCGTATGAAACAATGGAAGAGAACAAGAATGCTTTTAAGAGAGAGATTTTTCCCTCATTGAGAGATGAGGTGGTCTTGCACATAATGAAATACCTAACTTGTGACGGAAGGAATAGCATGGTCTGTGCATTTCACTTCAAATTTTTACATCATCGAAGACATTTTCTATCAACATACCTAAAAATAACTTGAGCATTCCTTATTATTTTTTACAGTCTCTAAGAGAAATGAGTTGTAAAGTGTAGGTAGGAAAGGTGGATGCATTAGCCCATCATGGGATTATCAAGCCAATTGTACATGATACATTGGATGGACAAAGTTGAAAAATCACATGGGATAAGTTATTAACCATTAGAAAAGAAGAATTATTTTCCCTGCAAACTAATCTGAACCAAGAGATAGCCCAATAGAATCTAGGAAGAATACAAATATTGGAGGCAAGGAATGTATGAGAAAAAGAGTAGAACACACAAGAATACAAACATAAAGGAGGAAGAAAAATAAGTGTCTACTATAAAATAGGAGAATGACAAGGACGTTGCTACTATTTTGGTCCATATGGGCACACCATATATAAGTCCCCTCAAAATTACTATAGGCAACCCATAGGGAGGGAAACAAAGTAGAGCCACAAGGGAAAGGAATATGTCCCAAGTAACAAATAAGTTTTATATTATTGAACACACACCTACCATAGACATTGAAGAGGACATACTTTCTATCCCAACAAAGGATTTGGGAGAATCGCATGGGGAACTCATGCTAAGAATAATAAGCCTAGCATAAAGGAACCCATTGTCCAATTGGAAGAAGCTAGGGAAAAATCCCTAAGGTGGAAGATAGTGGAAGAAGACAAAATGAAGTTAGAAATTACAACTATGGTAAACTTTAACCACAATTGGGAAGCATATTGTGGACTTATAGGAAAAGTTCTAAATATTTAAAATGTAACATTTGGAGGATAGAAAACAACTAGAGAATGAGAACGAGGATTTAAAAACAACATTGGAAAAACAAAGAAGGGAGGTTGAAGATAAAGTGGAGAAAATTGAGGAACTAGAAGAAATTTGCCATAATACCATTGAATTGGAAAAGGACATGCTCTCTTAAAGGCCTCCTGCAAGAACATGCACCTTTTTTTTCAAAGAGCAAAGGCTCAAGCATCAACTGGGACAAATTTCCAAGATCCTCCCTCATGAGTTGGACACTCAAAAAGAGTTCGCATAGGCATATCAATGATGCAATGAAGAAGATAAAAATAATGTCTATGAGTCTATCTCCACAATTTTGTGATGCCTCACCCTTGCAAATGGTCCCTTTATCTCTATGTGGGGGATATCCAAATCAGGGATTTTTTCTCCTACGTAAAAAATGAGGAGAAAATGGTTGTTGAGGCACAAAGATACAAGAATAAATAGTTGAATAACACCCTTTAGGTGATGTCTAAAACCACTAAGCCTGAAGAAATACTCAAAAACCATGCAAGGTTGAATTCTAAAATAGATTTAGTGAACATGCTTGAGGAGAAGTCGAAGGGGGGAATTACACATTGTGAAGTCATGGTGAAGAAATCAAAAGATAAATTGATGAAGATTTTCCAAAACAAGTGGGAGGAGATTCCACTTACCTGAGAAATATGGAGCCTCACTTTCAATATAATTTGAAAGTTTATTTCTTCAAGGTCGGCCTATACATTGATACCATACCCTCAAGATAATGAAGCTTAATTGGATAGGACTTACATTCAAATATCCATTACTCCTCCATCAATCCATTCCCTCCTAGTAGTCTATGATGGAGATGGATGAAGAAGAAGAGAAAAATAGATGGGGTGACATAGAGATAAGGATAGGATATCATAGAAGGGATGGAGTTACCTAAATTGTAGCTTATGACTTCAGGTAGATAACATACAGGGATCAACAATCAAAGTAGGAGGATTGATGTAACATCCTCGGCCACCCATGTCAGGCCATGCTACTTCAGAAAATGCTTTCATATTTTTCTCAACATATTGTAACATACCCAGTATCCAACTAAGCTATGCCACATAAATTGTTCGAACTACATGCAATTAAAACATATACACACAGAATTCTTGCGGAACTTTATATATATAACGTAAACAGAAAAATACATACTGTAAATGCACAGATTCATACTGAAATAATAGTAAACATATTCATACAACATATACAGGAAATACCCATAAATATAAAGATAATTATAACCACACATAAGATAAACCCATCAAATTAAACACGTAAATAATAATGCATCATGTAAATTTATCACACAATTGACACTTATCTTGGTAAGAATTTCACCAACTGCGTGCAGACCTTCCACGAACCTCCCAACCTTAGACCACACTGCTCATCACTCTCAACAGTGGATCACCCCCGAGTTGAGACTAAACTCCACCCGGGTAAAAAGATTCCTAACCAGGCTAATGTTTCATAGACAACAGGAAAGACTATGTCACATGTGCCAACTCAAACTAACATCCTATAGTCCCTCATTCCCCGCATGCCTGTCCCACCCAGGAATTGTGCCCCTTCTCTACTCAACAGTCTTTCGATTGCACCCCTTCCTTTCTGGACTTCAGTAATAGGCCAGACATGAAGTCTCAGAGCCATGTAGTTGCAGTTTAGCACCTTCAAGAAATCAATTCCCAATAATTCTCTCACCCAGAGAGAAATTGCTCACAGGCCTGACAACCTGCCTCTTCAATATCCCATGGGCCTGACAACCCTCTTCTTCAGTCCCACTCCCAAGTTAACTAGGTACACAAATAGGTATGGTTATGGATACAAGTTCAAGTACAGTGATAGGAAGGTACAAAGGATAAATGATTGAGTGAGTGAATGCTCATGGAATGGCTACATGGATGATGAATGATGGAAGAAATGATCAAAAAATGAACTAAGTCCAAACAATATGTAAGCATGTTCCCAACTTGAAACTTGTCATGTTGGGAGCTACTTTGGCCCACTTGTCCCCATCTTTACAACTTAGGATAAAATAATTATCCATACTTTATACTTTAAGAAATATTAATATAATATTCCTTTTTGGCTTAAGCTCCCTAGCTTAGCCCCTTTTCCTTAACTTTTATCCCCCCTTTCCCTAACTAGTGGAGTTTATTCCCCCCTACTCTTTTATCGTGGTCGATCTGCACACAACGATGCATTTTATATTAATTATGAGATATATACACAAATAAGCTCACTGGCCTTTAACATCTAGGCTCTCCATCCTAATCAAAACATAAGCATCCTATCTTATAATAACTGGCTCACCATCCTATAAAACACATCATATACATAAAGGCTCCTTGGCCTCAAAATCGTGCACACTTAAGTTGTTGCACACTGTATCCTGTAATGTGCACACTTCATCATTTTACTACACAGTACATGCGCGCACTATGCCACGAAAGGTGCATACAAAAATGATATCAAACAGCTCACCAGCTTACATACATTTGTATTTACATTTACAATTGGGTTCGGCCTAGGGATATTACAATTGAGCAAGGCAAGGATCAAAATTTGATGGATTGTTTTTTTGCACATGGGCATGCAAAACCTCTGCTAGGGGGTAATGATGGGCCTCTATATTGTATTTTATTTATCCAATTCTATATAAACATTTAATATTTTTTCC
>JZKD02S2027824.1:29038-56412 GCA_000966675.3 Picea glauca
ACCATATTACCCTCAGTCTAACGGACAGGTCGAGGCAATTAACAAAGTCCTCAAGACCATGTTATAGCGCACGGTTAATAAACATAAAACCAATTGGCATCATATGTTATTTTCTGTGCTATGGGCTTACCGAACGGTTGTGAAAACCGCTATTGGATTCACACCATTTCATGGGGTTGAGGCCAGTCTCCCCATTGAGTGCAAAATTCCCACCTTACGCACCGCAATTGAGCTATTACCCGACACTGCTCCAATGGAGCAGCGCTTGCTGAACTTAGAGTCTCTGGATGAATATCGTCGATCTTCCTTATAGAACAACGAGGCAGCTAAAAAACGATCCAAGGCTACCTTTGATCGCCATGTCAATCTTCGCTCATTTCACTAAGGCGACCTTGTCCTGGCTTATGATATCGCTCATGATACCTTTGGCCATGGAAAATTTGAATCACTCTAGCATGGCCCATACATCACCCAACATTGCCTCACCAAAGGCGCATATATCCTGGCCTCTCCCGAAGGCCTCTCTCTCAAGGAACTCGTCAACGGGTTGTATCTCAATAAATTTTATGCTTAAAGGTAGTCATTCTACTTTAGGTTATTTATTTTCTAGCATTTTTAATCTTTTTCTCCTCCCCTCACATCTAAACTATCCTTTGTGATATTGACAGATGCTTCCTCCACCAACCCACCACATCGGTTATGCTGACGGTGCCAGCCGTTGGACACAAAATATCGCTTCGGCTGCTTGGGCTCTTTACACCCCCTCACATGAAATGCTCCATTCGAGCGGCATACGTTTGGGGTCAACAACCAATAACCAAGCCGAATACACTGTTGTCATTGGCCTCTTGGCCGACACCCAACATCATCATATTCTTCACCTTAGCGTCTTCCTCGACTCTCAACTAGTCGTTCCCCAGCTCAACAATGTGTACCGCATCCGTGATCCTTGCCTCTTTCGCAAATACCTATAGGTTAGGCTTTTATCTCGAAATTTTGATTCTATTACATTTACACATATTCCAAGACAATTGAATCAAATAACGGATAACCTAGCTAATATTGTGTTAGACTGGCATATATCACATTAAGCTACCTCTACACATACATAAACACATCACAAATCCTATCACGGCATATACATATAATAAACATCATCAAAACATTAACCAAAAACATGTAAACACCACATCGATCTCAAAAAGTATACTCATGTATATATAGGTCCACAGTACCATCTGAATGTTTACATACAAAAAATACACGTATCCACAGGCCAATGCAGCACCTTGGTACAAAATGGGCTCACCAACCTATATACAAAAAATACATATATACATCAAAGCACCACTCACGGTGCCTCTAAAGCGCCACCACCTGCCCCTCCCTCAGGCGGAGACGGCCTACCCCCACCTGCCTCAGGTGGTGGTGGTCCACCCCCTATAGGCCCCTCCTGCCCCAGATGCAGTCATCCACTCATCATAGCAGCAACCACTGCTGCTCGTCGTACTATGGCCCACCATGGTGGCGGTACCCCCACACACTGCTCTAGGAACGTCTCGTCCTGGATGCGAGACCATAGACCCTCAGGCACCTCCTGCAATATCATCTCCAGACGATGGTGTATGTCCTCATAATCAGCTCATGTCGCCGCCAGAGGCACCTATTACTGGATCACCCCTGCATGTGGGGCCCATACCCCCTAAATATCTCTGTACGACCCCTCTGTACAGCCCCTGCCCAAAAAATGAAATCCTATTTCTATGCAGGATGATCAGACTACTAACCTGACGCTTGCTAATCACCAATCGGACACCTCTTCCTCTCCGAATCTCCAAATCTCCTATGAAAAATGCTCGTCCAGTCACTATTATAGCAGGTACAAATGAGGTGGCAATGTGGGCCCTACAGCTATATATAGGCCTTTTGCCAAACTTCCACTCACCATTCCGGGAGCCCACGGTGTCCATTTTTCAATCTATCTTCAGCCACGAGATCAACATCCCATCATCTACATCACAACAGTCCCTGGGCCTCTTTTCATCCTAAGCCCCCGAGGCACCCTTTTTTTCCTACCTTGGTCAGGTACGCATGCACATATTCACGCTTATCAAATACATTCTCATATCTTTGATTCTCTTCAGATATTGTTCACTTTGGGTATTTGGTTTTCATGTGTGCAGGTACTTGATCATCATACATCGGCACAACCCCTTCAGGTATATACCCAGCACTGGCATGTAGTCTTTCCCGATGTATCACACTTTCATTTCCAGTCACACCCTCTGATATTTTCCTCTAGGACCCCCATTCCCAGCTCTACAGTACCCCCGCCTCCATTTGCATCTTCGGTAATATTACCCGGTAGCATTCTTCCCCACATGAGTTGTCCCATTCATAGCACCTTTTGCCACTTTTTGACACTCATGTTATTTTTCATTACCCTTTAGGGATGGGATTCTCGATAGTCTTTCATCATGTCACGAATCAACCACATACTCCTCCTCATTTTGCTATCTTTCCCACACGGGCTCCCAAATTATCTCTTCTCGGTTCTATTTTTTACCCGCACCTTCGCAGTATCATGAACCCTCCATTTCATCCACAATCAGTTTTCCCATCTATGAACCTACCTTCATTTCACCTACCTCATACAGAAACTCACCAATGGGGCCCCCACCCTTCATCAGTTTTTCAAGCAAATTCTTCCCTACATGGGCCACCCATATCACACTGGGCACCCATTTCTGTATTTGTACATTTTTTCCCAATTATTCGTTATTTATTGTACAAACGCCTTTTTAGTCGTTACATTACCCTTTTTTTTCGTCACCTTTGGCAACATGCTTCCCTCTTTTTGGCCACCCACAACCCATGTCACCCTTGGTTGGAGCACTACTTATCATCTTCCCTTGCCCGACATCGTCCATATCTTCAGAGTACCCCACAGGTCACTTACCTCTACCCTCTGACTTTGTTCACCTTGTCCCGCCTCTGGAACAACTTATCATTGGTCATGTCATCCCCTTGACACTCGACCTCATTGCACGGTTGCGGACACTTTTTATCTCCTTCATTCTCCAACCACGGGAAGTCTTGAGTCTTCCCACATCTTGACTTTGTCCATGTACCTCTTCCACTTCCTCACCTCAGTAGATTTCACGAAGACCTTTGCTTATGGGAGTCGCGTTCCCCTTTTGTCGACATCAACACAATTTTCCAGAAGGGCAACAGTATCTTGATTCTCATTCTCCACTCAATGAGAGATCTTGGACGACACAGGGTGAAACACCATTGCTCCCTACTGTCATTAACCCCCATAACATTCGACGCCAACGCTTTCTCATGTTACGATGGGTCTTACTTTGCGACTATTGCAGTTATTTCTCTCATTTTCTGAAGACCTCTGAACTTGGCTGGGCTATTAATGCCCACATAATCGTTGCTACTTATTACCACGATCATTGCCTATTATTCAGAGTATGTTCATTTGCAGAATTGTCTTTTGCCTTTATCACAACCACCCCCAAGGGCGTTGTAGTTGTCTACACCAATGCTTCAGTCAACTTTTTAGAGTTACATGACACGAGCATGGGACATGCCCACCTCGTTTGTACACATTTTTATATTATACATACCTAATGGAAGGTCAGGTACTACTGGTTCCTTTTTCCCTCCAACGGATCGCTCTAGACAATCACACTATTACTCTCTCTTACAAAAACATTCTCAGTAGAAGAAATAATGATGGATTTTGGATATATGTATGCTCCTAACCTCATCCATTAGGGGGCATCTGTTATCACTGAAATTTCATCCGCACGTGGTTACAAGAACTCAGCATCGTCAAACAATGATGAAGTCATTCATGGACCTAAATTAATACCACAACATTCAAAAAAAGGTCAAAAACTATACAAAGTAGTGAAACATTGAAGAGCGCTTTGTAGGCATTGGGCGCGCGCGCACATGCGCGGAACAGGAACGTAGAAATCGCACACAGGTGCACGATGTGCGACTATTAGCACAAAAAGCCACGCACCTTCTAAACGACGCATTTATGGAAGTGGTCGGCCTCCCAACCACTTATGGTTCATCTCCCAAGCCAATTTTACCCTCAAATCTGGGCTGGATCCGACTGGTGGGTTGGTCAAAGACCTGATAATGCCCTAAATGGCCTCTTTTCACACTACAAAGCAGTTAAACAATAACCCAAAGCAATGTTATAAAAAGCCATGAATGCACCTCAATTTTTCAAGGAATTCAAAGTAATGTTATGCTTCCTATATTGTTTTAAGGACTCCATCCTTGACAAGAGCATTTTGGCACCATTACATTTGACAATCCACCTCTCCATTGAGTGGATTTGTAAAGAGTTATTTCATCACCATTTTCCATTTTTTTTGTTGTAAGAAGAGCTAGCTAGTGAGGGTCCAAGAGCCTTCCCTTGGAGGAAGAAGGGACTCATATTCCCCTTTCTTCTTGGTTCTTTGTTTTCATCAATAGATCAGCCTGAAACATTGGTGACATGGGTCTTTTGGTTCTATTTGTTTCTATGTCCTTATGCTCATGATTTTAGTTTTTATTGCATCTATTAGTTTAATTCTTAATTGTAGTTTTTGTTTTCTTTCCCTAACTCTTTTCTCTATAGATGTCCTACTCAGCAAACCCAACTGAGCTTGCAAACACCTCGATTCTGCTCACCAAGGTGACAAAAGAGGTGCAACAAAGAGACTATCATTTTCATCAAACTTTACTTTAGTCTCACATGACTAATTTCAGATTAGTCAACAACCCTAACTTGAAATAATCATAACTATGTATCTGTAATGAATAAATATCTGAAAATAGTACATGATGTTCTTCAATGTCATTTATACAATTCCTCCATATTTCACTGCTTGGAACCTCTTAGAAAAGGAGCTATAGTAAAAATGGCATACCTTGTTGAATTCTGACTTATTCTAGAGAGTGAACTTGTAGAGCATTCCCCGCACAGAATATTTGTTGTATGGATCTGAAGATGGCACATAGAATACTAAAGACTGTACTCTAACCAATACATTTTTTCTTACTGAATTTGGATTTGTTATGAAGAAGTTATGACGTTTTTACCCGAAACACATGTTTTAGACTAGTTTCAGGACTAGCCACAAACCCTATTCTCCACGGGGTGTAACTCCAAAAATACAATGACCCACAAGATCATTTTTTTATCAAAGCTAATTGGATATGTTTCCTCAACAGGCTCCATATTTCATGGTATGAATCATTCTAGAAATTACCTTATTGCAAAAATGGTGAGATGACCTGTAAATAACATACGTTAGAAAGCATCATCAAAAGAATTCATCCTCCCTTGAATTTCGACCTTCTTTACTTCACCTTCCCTCTGAAATCCTCCTTATATATCCTTTGGTTACCTCATTCACTTATATATATTCAATATTCTCAAGTGTAATTAAAATTGAGAGACCCTTTCCTCGTATTTATACTTTTATGTAGCTTCCTCAAGGGGTTACCTTCTAACCATCTTAAACCACTTTCCTTATTTTAGGGATAGCCCACTTCTAACCACTTGTCCAATTAGTAATTTATCCATTAACTTTATTATTTAAACAATTTATTTTGTATCCACTTTGACTTAGAGTACACTCATGCTTTCACTTTATTATTTAAATACTTTTTTCTTTGCAACCACTTTGACTACTTTGACTTTTTGGGGCTTCTAGATGACTCATGAGGGTACTCCAACTTCACATGGCCATAACTCTCTAAATGTGAGGAGTTATGTGACATTCCACATACCACCGAAAATGGCATGACATGTATTATCCATATAGAATAGTCTTATTTAAATAATTTCTTTTTTGCAACCACTTTGACTACTTTGACCTTTTGGGGCTTCTAGATGACTCATGAGGGTTCTCCAACTTCACATGGCCATAACTCTCTAGTCATGAGGAGTTATGTGACGTTCCACATACCACTAGAAATGGAATGACATGTAATAACCATATATAATAGTATTACCTTCAAATATATTAAAACTCATACCATTATACATCAAATAAACTTGGGCCCATTACTCAAACCTTTGTGCTACCAGAATTCGCTATCAGACTTTATTCAAGGGTTGAAATCAATGACAACCAACCCAAATAATCAATAATATTTCCCTTTGGCATTGATGGAAACACTCTGATGCAATATTGAAGTCATATCACTCATTCTCCCATGTGACCACCACTCCCCCTAGAACCATGCCTATGTGCTCTTTCTCCAAGAATTTACCTTTGCATCTGATAAATCTCTCCCCTTTTGTTGATCCAGATTATTTTTTGCACGAAATGAGAGCGGAGATATAATAAATAAATGTACAAAGATATCTCAGATATCAAATAATATAACAGAAATGTATCATAGATGCAACCATAAACACAAAGATACAATAATACACAATTTTCTATTAATGAGCGAAAATGTACAAAGACTATAAAAATACAGAGTGAAAGACTCACTAGAATGGTGGCATCTTATCTCTGAGAAGAGATTTGATGGATAATCACATTCACAAGAAGATGATTTTACAATGAGGCTCCAAAGGCCTTTTTATCATAAATAAAATCCAAAACCCTAACCCCGAAAGATGAAAAGCCAATAGTTTTGTGGACCCCGTTTTGGGTAGTTTGGTGTATCAACTTCCCGTGGGCGTAACTTTGGCATACGATCTTTGTTTGGGGTGCATGATATTTCGTTGGAAAGGTATCGTCGAGTAGATTAATTTTTGGGGCTCAATTAGAGACTTTGTATATCAATGAGAAGCTATATCCCAAAAAAACTTCATTTAGGCCCTCAAAATGGCCCTAGAAGTTAAAAACTACTAAAAATAGTAAATTGCCAAAATTGCCAGAAAATTATTCTGNGAATAGTCTTATTTAAATAATTTCTTCTTTGCAACCACTTTGACTACTTTGACCTTTTGGGGCTTCTAGATGACTCATGAGGGTTCTCCAACTTCACATGGCCATAACTCTCTAGTCGTGAGGAGTTATGTGACGTTCCACATATCACTAGAAATGGAATGACATGTAATAACCATATATAATAGTATTACCTTCAAATATATTAAAACTCATACCATTATACATCAAACAAACTTGGGCCCATTACTCAAACCTTTGTGCTACCAGAATTCGCTATCAGACTTTATTCAAGGGTTGAAATCAATGAAAACCAACCCAAATAATCAATAATATTTCCCTTTGGCATTGATGGAAACACTCTGATGCAATACTGAAGTCATATCACTCATTCTCCCATGTTACCACCACTCCCCCTAGAACCATGCCTATGTGCTCTTTCTCCAAGAATTTACCTTTGCATCTGATAAATCTCTCCCCTTTTGTTGATCCAGATTATTTTTGGCACGAAATGAGAATGGAGATATAATAAATAAATGTACAAAGATATCTCAGATATCAAATAATATAACAGAAATGTATCATAGATGCAACCATAAACACAAAGATACAATAATACACAATTTTCTATTAATGAGCGAAAATGTACAAAGACTATAAAAATACAGAGTGAAAGACTCACTAGAATGGTGGCATCTTATCTCTGAGAAGAGATTTGATGGATAATCACATTCGCAAGAAGATGATTTTACAATGAGGCTCCAAAGGCCTTTTTATCATAAAGAAAATCCAAAACCCTAACCCCTAAAGATGAAAAGCCAACAGTTTTGTGGACCCCGTTTTGGGTAGTTTGGTGTATCAACTTCCCATGGGCGTAACTTTGGCATACGATCTTCGTTTGGGGTGCATGATATTTCGTTGGAAAGGTATCATCGAGTAGATTAATTTTTGGGGCTCAATTAGAGACTTTTTATATCAATGAGAAGCTATATCCCAAAAAAACTTCATTTAGGCCCTCAAAATGGCCCTAGAAGTTAAAAACTACTAAAAATAGTAAATTGCCAAAATTGCCAGAAAATTATTCTGAGCAAGTTGGAAAAGGTGGGTGGCCACCAATATCCACTTGGATAAATCCTCCCTCCTTAGGAAGCAATGGTCTCCATTGCGTTGAGTTCCCGGGGGAGAGGAAAAAGAGTTTGTTGAATCTGCATCTTGATGAGTTGCTTGCCTTGTTGGAGAAGTTGTGTTGCTTATATTTTTTAAGGTTATCACAAATCTATGGTTGGAAGGGTTGGACCTTTTTAACGAGTCTGGATACATGATTTGTCTATGTGTAGAAGGAATCTTTGCATTTTGTTGCAATCTTTTCAACCTGCTTCTATTGGACAGAAGGTGCTTGGGTCGAGGTTGTAGTGGTTGCAGTATCCTTTTGTTCCCCTTTTTAAAATATTGTGATGAAGCTAAATTTTGTAGTATGAGATACTAGCTTGCGGAATTTTTTAGGTGGAACAGTAGTCAGAACTACCTCTGGTATTCTGTAGAGATGACCCCCCTAAAAAACAATGAAACTGGGGGGTCGAGACTCATAAACATCATGGCATTTCCACATATATGGCTGGCCCAAGAGAACATCACAGATATATAGTGGGGAAAAATCACATAATACCTCATCCTTGAAGGGTTGGATGTCGTATGACAATCGGCATTGTTGGATGACATGAAGATATCGTCCCTAGTGAAGCCACTTGATGTTGTATGGTTGTGGGTGTGGTGTTGTCGACAATCCAAATTGTTTGATGACCTCTGCTAATATGAGGTTCTTCTGGCTTCCACTATCAACAAAAAAATGTAGTAGGGTCCCCTTCACCCACATCTTTGAATGAAAAAGGCAATCCCCCTCTTCAGGATCTGTTGGTTCTTTTGGTTGAATTTTTGTGGTCATGACAATAACAATGGGGTCTACATCGATGATCTGTATTTTACCAGTATTTTCATAATCATATTCTGAATCAGGGTTCAAATCCTTGTCTTTGATCTCAACCAACAATGACTTTTTTTAGGGACATTCATCGGTGTTGTGCTAGGGCATTTTGTGGAAATCACACCATTTTTCGGTGTCCTTCTTTGTCTTCCCGTGACCCTTCTTTTCTTATGGCTTGGATTGGTTTTCGAGAGACTGTTTTTTAGTAATGTCTTTATCAAACTTTGTCTGTTGTTGATTTGCAGACCCAAAATCCCGTTTGTTCTGGTTCTTAAATGTTTGCTCGATTTTAACAGCATATCGATAAGCAGCATCGAGTGATGAGATGTCCAGAAAATCCATTTCAGTTTGGATGTATCTATGTAGAGCCTCACATTATTTCAGAACCAAATTTCATTTGGAGTCTTTGATACCCAGATTGGTGCACAAGGTATGGAAGGTATTGGTGAACTCTAGAACTTCTTGGGCCCTCTCTTGTCGCAGTGTGGTGTTAGCGACGGAAGTCACTCCTGGATTGCAGCAGGAGCAGAGCCCAACGCCCATCAGTTTATGTCATGATTTGTTTAATGGGGTGATCGAATGGAAGTTAACTCAGAACGATGTGGTTCTAACTCCGAAACTAGGCCAAGCGTGCATGGGCAAGTGAGGTCTTAGATAACTTCAGACAGTGAATTGTAGTATAGTGGTGAGTAGGGGGAAGACTTGTATCAGAGAGATGCAAAGGTCTATCATAAACATCAGGTTTCTAACAGACTGTAGGGGAAGGTGTCTAAACGCAAGATCTTCTTACATTCAAATGCAGAAAACTAGAGAATACAATGATGCCACAATAAATCCTTTATCATAACATAATTGCATAAATTCGTGTGAATCCGTCGATCACGAGCTCTCTTAGTATAAGATGAAATTAGATGGAATAAGAAAGACTATTGGTCATAAAACAAGAAATCTCACATACAGATGCATAACCCGAAAACTTGAGTTTCTGTTAAAAATTTACAATCGGGAGCTTCGCTCTACCATCGATGCTTACAAAATATGAAAACTGAGTATATATACTCAAGAAAATTCACCTAACAAAGGCGTGCCCAGTCACCCAGGGCTTGGTGTCTTTTCAGTCAAAATCGTACTGAAATCCTTCTTCACATGTCATCTTAACTGTGCATGGCTCCTGTAAGGAGGGTAGTTGAGCCATTAAGTGCCGAGCTAGCATGTGCAGACTTCTCTGTCTCTTCGAAGACTCCGGCATGGCTACTTTGGAATAAATGATACATAGGACCCCTTCAAGCAGACTGCTTAACATACCCTCCATACCTCACACTTAATGAATGAAAGGAGGTTTCAACCACCCGTCCATGCCTTCATTTACTCTAAGTGAGACACAGGATTGAGAATCGGATCCAATGGCGCCTGGGGATCACGATGATCTCCTCTGTAACTGAACTCGGTGCCTTTGGCCCCTCCTGCACAACTCTCTTTGTCTCCCAAGTGACCACGGTTTGTGACCTTGTGCTTACTCTCAAAGGTGCTTTTGGCGTTCACGGATATGAAGGGGTTGATCCTTGCTTCTTGAAATCGCGATGAGAAAAATGCCGAGACGGCTTAATCTGGCGCCACACGTCCCTCTAGATATGACGGCTCTGAACTCTCCCGACGATGCCATGGGCTCGGGCCTTGAACCCTCCCAGCACCTTGAGCATCGGGGATATGAAGGAGCTTCTCTTTGTGCGTCGAAGTCGCGATGAGCGAAAAGGCAAGGAGCCTAATCATGTGCCAGGTGTCTCCTGTGGACAGACGGTCGAGATTGCTTCATGATACTGCGGGCCCTACTTTGAGCCCCTTTGGCACTTTCGGGGTTCGGGGTTTCGAGATATAGGACAGCATGGAACCTTCACCCTTCGAACTTCCGATTGTCGAAACACCGACGCAAGTAGATCTCGCGCCACACGTCCTCTGGATGGACGGTTGTTATCTTTCCCTACACACAATATGGGCGCCATCCATTGCGTTATCTTCGGTGCAACCTTTCTATTCGCGATTTCCCACCAACCATTGATATGCTCATATGGATGGATCCATACCATTGACACTATAATTTTGTCCGCTCACTTGATTTTAAGTCTGAAAAGGACTTCTTCTGTTCATTGTGCTTGGGCGCTCCTCGTGCAACCTGCAGACCTGGATATCCTGATGTCGAAGACAAGTAATGTTGCTAACATGTGGTCCATCTCATATATTGGCCCTCATAGTTTCCAATAGGGTAATATTGTTCCTTTACCACATCCAAAACAAAATCCCAAGTGGGATAGGCCCCATATATTCTAGACTCTTTTGTGGAACTTTGCTCCCAGTAAGTTTCTCACTAATGTTTGACATGGGGGAGAGCTTTAAGGAGTTTGAAGGTGATCTTTTCCCTGTCGGAAAAATGGTGAATAGAGAAATAAACTTCTAACAGATTTAACCATTTGTCTAGGGTGAGGTGCTTCCAAAGTGGTTGTTTGATGAATATGTGCATGTTGCTATCGGCAGACATTGAAGGATGTGGAAAAAAATCTACATCATTTCGTCCCTCTATTGTGTGAGAGCTTGCTCAAGCAACAGATTGATAGAATCGTCTGCTCCATTGTTTTTCTTTTCTTCCACCATGGAGGGTTTCTTAGGCATGCGAGAGTGATTGTATTCAAGAGAGACAATCTCGAGACACAACTTTATATACTTAGACCTCGTCAGAGACATGCACTGAAAAAAATGATCAAGAGAAGCCTGCTCTGATACCACCGATCTGAGGTTTCTCCCCCTGACTGAACTCTTCCTGAAACTGATTTCCCAACCCAAAATGCCATATTTATGGTGCTTCCTTGTTTAAATCTAAGACATATAAAATAAGAATTCAAAAGCATTCATTTTGGAGTAGAAATTACTCAGAATCTCTGGTGAAGATACTCAAAGGCTTCCCTTGGAAGCGGTTTTGTAAATGTGTCTGTCACTTGTTCTTTTGTGATATCCAACTCTAATGTTCTTTTCTGCAACCTGTTCCCATAGAAAGTGATACTTTATTGGAATATGTTTCGTATCGGAGTGAATCACTGAGTTATTTTAGATATTGATGGTGCTTGTATTATCACAATAGATTGGAATGGGCTCATCATACTCAACCTGTATATCTATCAAAGTTTGTTTCATCCATAGAACATGAGTACAACATCTTGTTGTTGCAATATAGTCTGCATCGACTGTAAATAAAGATAATGTTGATTGTTTCTTGCTTATCCAAGATACTAAACACTCACCCAAGTAGAACGTTGCTCCATTGGTGCTTCGTCGGTCATCAATGCAACCTGACCAAACTGCATCTATGTAGGCAATAAGTGATAGATCCTTTCCTTTTGTATACCATGATCAAAACTCTTATGTTCCTTTGAGATATCTGAAATTCCTCTTCACTGCTAATACATTTGATTCCTTTGGTGCTTCTTGAAATTGTTCCACCTGTCCAACTATCTGCATTACATCTAGTCTGGATGTTATCACATATAGTAAGCTACCAATCATTGACCTATATTTCCTCTGGTCTGTAGACTTTGAATCATCATCTTTTCTCAACTTGCAACTGGTTTGCATAGGAGTGGTAACCGGTTTGCAATCTTCCATTCCGAACCTCTTTATCATTTCTATGATATACTTAGTTTGAGAAATAAAAATTCCTTGGTTACTTTGACGTATCTGAAGACCCAGAAAGAAGGATATTTCTTTGAGTAATGACTTTTCAAATTCATTTTGCATATCTTTTGAAAATTATTGTCTTAACCTATCATTAGTACTTCCAAAAATAATATCATCAACATAAACTTCAATTAATAAAATACTATCTTAAGTTACCTTGATGTAGAGGTTGTTGTCTGCACTTCTATTTCTGAACCCTACCTGTTGTAGATATTTGTCTAGTCTAGAGTACCATGATCTAGGAGCATGTTTTTGGTATTGTTCAATTAACACACATGATTTGTGTTCTCTGACAACTGAAATCCTTTCAATTTTTCAATGTAGACTTCTTCTTCAAGTTCCCCATTCAGAAAAGTTGATTTCACGTCCATCTGATACACTTTAATATTCTTAGAGCATGCATAAGCTAAAAGAAATCAGATTGCTCCCATTCTTGCAACTGGGGAAAATGTCTCTTCAAAGTTGATTCCTTCAACTTGTGTGTTTCATTTACATACCAATATATCTTTCTTCCTTATAACCTGTCCATCTTCATTCAATTTATTTCTGAAAAACCACTTTGTGCCAATCACATTCTTATTGTTTGGTCTTAGAACAAATTCCCAAGTGTCATTCTTCTTTATTTGATCCAATTCTTCATCCATGGCCTTATTCCATAATTCATCCATGTTGGCCTCTTCAAAACTATTTGGTTCAATCATAGATAAGAGTGTTAGGTGCATTTGTTCTGTTGAATGAATTCTTCTTCTAGTCTCAACTCCTACATCCTTGTTTCTGATAATCTGATTTGAAGGGTGATTCTTTTGTACTTGTTTTTTAGGTATCTTTGGAGGCACTTGTTGAACTTTCTCTTCTACTTTTTTCTAATCATTTTCATCTTCCCCTTCTACTTCTTCTTCATCTTTTTCTTCTTCTTCATAAAGGTGTTCCATTGATTCATTTTCTTCTTCCTTTAATTCTTGTCCACCTGTTTCATCAATTGTTACATTGATGTTTTCCACAACTTTCTTCAACCTCAGATTGTAACACTTGTATTCTTTCCTTGTACTTGAGTAACCAAAAATTACTCATTTGTCCACACCAGAGTCAAACTTTCCCATCCCACCATCTTCTTTTTTGATGTAGCATTTGCTTCCAAATACTCTGAAGTGCTTCACATTTGCTGGTCTTCCTTTCCATATCTCGTAGGGATTTGTTTCATAGTTGTTTTTAAGCATTAATATGTTTTTAATGTGAATTGTTATATGCATTGTATGTGTCCAAAAAATATCTGTCAATTTGGAATCCATTAGCATTGTTCGAGCCATTTCCTGTGTAACTCTCATCCATTATGATAATGTTCCTTTGTCTTTGAACCACTCTTTGAACCAATATATGAATCCATGCTCTCATCCATTGTCATATATCTGTCCAAACCTGCCAAGTGTTTTTACAAATTCATCTATGTCCATACCGACCAAGACTCTACTACACAATTGTTCATAATGTTGACCCATTTATCACTATATTATCATGCAGTCTTCACTACTACAACTGATTAATCTATCAAATTGTACTTCTGCTAATTGAATTCTATGGATATTTCTACTCAAACTATACAAGATTATCAAAGGATGGTTCTTTCATCTGTCACAACTATCGCATAGACTCCACATGTCTAATATTCATATTGCCTGGGAGTCTTTAAGCCGGATGGCTCAGAACAATTCTTGCTCTGATGTGTATTCATCATCATTTTCATTGGTAGATTCATCATCTCTCTGAGCTCTAACTTCTTTCTTTTTGTCTGTGGATTCATCTTTCACTACAATGCCTGAAAGTACAATCNTATATCAATGAGAAGCTATATCCCAAAAAAACTTCATTTAGGCCCTCAAAATGGCCCTAGAAGTTAAAAACTACTAAAAATAGTAAATTGCCAAAATTGCCAGAAAATTATTCTGAGCAAGTTGGAAAAGGTGGGTGGCCACCAATATCCACTTGGATAAATCCTCCCTCCTTAGGAAGCAATGGTCTCCATTGCGTTGAGTTCCCGGGGGAGAGGAAAAAGAGTTTGTTGAATCTGCATCTTGATGAGTTGCTTGCCTTGTTGGAGAAGTTGTGTTGCTTATATTTTTTAAGGTTATCACAAATCTATGGTTGGAAGGGTTGGACCTTTTTAACGAGTCTGGATACATGATTTGTCTATGTGTAGAAGGAATCTTTGCATTTTGTTGCAATCTTTTCAACCTGCTTCTATTGGACAGAAGGTGCTTGGGTCGAGGTTGTAGTGGTTGCAGTATCCTTTTGTTCCCCTTTTTAAAATATTGTGATGAAGCTAAATTTTGTAGTATGAGATACTAGCTTGCGGAATTTTTTAGGTGGAACAGTAGTCAGAACTACCTCTGGTATTCTGTAGAGATGACCCCCCTAAAAAACAATGAAACTGGGGGGTCGAGACTCATAAACATCATGGCATTTCCACATATATGGCTGGCCCAAGAGAACATCACAGATATATAGTGGGGAAAAATCACATAATACCTCATCCTTGAAGGGTTGGATGTCGTATGACAATCGGCATTGTTGGATGACATGAAGATATCGTCCCTAGTGAAGCCACTTGATGTTGTATGGTTGTGGGTGTGGTGTTGTCGACAATCCAAATTGTTTGATGACCTCTGCTAATATGAGGTTCTTCTGGCTTCCACTATCAACAAAAAAATGTAGTAGGGTCCCCTTCACCCACATCTTTGAATGAAAAAGGCAATCCCCCTCTTCAGGATCTGTTGGTTCTTTTGGTTGAATTTTTGTGGTCATGACAATAACAATGGGGTCTACATCGATGATCTGTATTTTACCAGTATTTTCATAATCATATTCTGAATCAGGGTTCAAATCCTTGTCTTTGATCTCAACCAACAATGACTTTTTTTAGGGACATTCATCGGTGTTGTGCTAGGGCATTTTGTGGAAATCACACCATTTTTCGGTGTCCTTCTTTGTCTTCCCGTGACCCTTCTTTTCTTATGGCTTGGATTGGTTTTCGAGAGACTGTTTTTTAGTAATGTCTTTATCAAACTTTGTCTGTTGTTGATTTGCAGACCCAAAATCCCGTTTGTTCTGGTTCTTAAATGTTTGCTCGATTTTAACAGCATATCGATAAGCAGCATCGAGTGATGAGATGTCCAGAAAATCCATTTCAGTTTGGATGTATCTATGTAGAGCCTCACATTATTTCAGAACCAAATTTCATTTGGAGTCTTTGATACCCAGATTGGTGCACAAGGTATGGAAGGTATTGGTGAACTCTAGAACTTCTTGGGCCCTCTCTTGTCGCAGTGTGGTGTTAGCGACGGAAGTCACTCCTGGATTGCAGCAGGAGCAGAGCCCAACGCCCATCAGTTTATGTCATGATTTGTTTAATGGGGTGATCGAATGGAAGTTAACTCAGAACGATGTGGTTCTAACTCCGAAACTAGGCCAAGCGTGCATGGGCAAGTGAGGTCTTAGATAACTTCAGACAGTGAGTTGTAGTATAGTGGTGAGTAGGGGGAAGACTTGTATCAGAGAGATGCAAAGGTCTATCATCAACATCAGGTTTCTAACAGACTGTAGGGGAAGGTGTCTAAACGCAACATCTTCTTACATTCAAATGCAGAAAACTAGAGAATACAATGATGCCACAATAAATCCTTTATCATAACATAATTGCATAAATTCGTGTGAATCTGTCGATCACGAGCTCTCTTAGTATAAGATGAAAAATAGATGGAATAAGAAAGAATATTGGTCATAAAACAAGAAATCTCACATACAGATGCATAACCCGAAAACTCGAGTTTCTGTTAAAAATTTACAATCGGGAGCTTCGCTCTACCATCGATGCTTACAAAATATGAAAAATGAGTATATATACTCAAGAAAATTCACCTAACAGAGGCGTGCCCAATCACCCAGGGCTTGGTGTCTTTTCAGTCAAAATCGTACTAAAATCCTTCTTCACATGCCATCTTAACTGTGCATGGCTCCTGTAAGGAGGGTAGCTGAGCCATTAAGTGTCGAGCTAGCGTGTGTAGACTTCTCTGTCTCTTCGAAGACTGCAGCATGGCTACTTTGGAATAAACGGTACATAGGACCCCTTCAAGCAGACTGCTTAACAGACCCTCCATACCTCACACTTAATGAATGAAAGGAGGTTTCAACCACCCGTTCATGCCTTCATTTACTCTAAGCGAGACACAGGATTGAGAATCGGATCCGATGGCGCCTGGGGATCACGATGATCTCCTCTGTAACTGAACTCGGTGCCTTTGGCCCCTTCTGCACAACTCTCTTTGTCTCCCAAGTGACCACGGTTTGTGACCTTGTGCTTACTCTCAAAGGTGCTTTCGGCGTTCACGGATATGAAGGGGTTGATCCTTGCTTCTTGAAATCGCGAAGAGAAAAATGTCGAGACGGCTTAATCTGGCGCCACACGTCCCTCTAGATCTGACGGCTCTGAACTCTCCCGATGATTCCATGGGCCCAGGCCCTGAACCCTCCCAGCACCTTGAGCATCGGGGATATGAAGGAGTTGCTCTTTGTGCGTCGAAGTCGCGATGAGAGAAAAGGAAAGGAGCCTAATCATGTGCCAGGTGTCTCCTGTGGACAGACGGTCGAGATTGCTTCATGATACTACGGGCCCTACTTTGAGCCCCTTTGGCACTTTCGGGGTTTGGGGTTTCGAGATATAGGACAGCATGGAACCTTCACCCTTCGAACTCCCGATTGTCGAAACACCGACGCAAGTAGATCTCGCACCACACGTCCTCTGGATGGACGTTTGTTATCTTTCCCTGCACACAATATGGGTGCCATCCATTGCGTTATCTTCAATGCAACCTTTCTATTTGCGATTTCCCACCAACCATTGATATGCTCATATGGATGGATCCATACCATTGACACTATGATTTTGTCCGCTCGCTTGATTTTAAGTCTGAAAAGGACTTCTTCTGTTCATTGTGCTTGGGCGCTCCTCGTGCAACCTGCAGACCTAGATATCCTGATGTCGAAGACAACTAATGTTGCTAACATGTGGTCCATCTCATATATTGGTCCTCATAGTTTCCAATAGGGTAATATTGTTCCTTTACCACATCCAAAACAAAATCCCAAGTGGGATAGGCCCCATATATTCTAGACTCTTTTGTGGAACTTTGCTCCCAGTAAGTTTCTCACTAATGTTTGACATGGGGGAGAGCTTTAAGGAGTTTGAAGGTGATCTTTTCCCTGTCGGAAAAATGGTGAATAGAGAAATAAACTTCTAACAGATTTAACCATTTGTCTAGGGTGAGGTGCTTCCAAAGTGGTTGTTTGATGAATATGTGCATGTTGCTATCGGCAGACATTGAAGGATGTGGAAAAAAATCTACATCATTTCGTCCCTCTATTGTGTGAGAGCTTGCTCAAGCAACAGATTGATAGAATCGTCTGCTCCATTGTTTTTCTTTTCTTCCACCATGGAGGGTTTCTTAGGCATGCGAGAGTGATTGTATTCAAGAGAGACAATCTCGAGACACAACTTTATATACTTAGACCTCGTCAGAGACATGCACTGAAAAAAATGATCAAGAGAAGCCTGCTCTGATACCACCGATCTGAGGTTTCTCCCCCTGACTGAACTCTTCCTGAAACTGATTTCCCAACCCAAAATGCCATATTTATGGTGCTTCCTTGTTTAAATCTAAGACATATAAAATAAGAATTCAAAAGCATTCATTTTGGAGTAGAAATTACTCAGAATCTCTGGTGAAGATACTCAAAGGCTTCCCTTGGAAGCGGTTTTGTAAATGTGTCTGTCACTTGTTCTTTTGTGATATCCAACTCTAATGTTCTTTTCTGCAACCTGTTCCCATAGAAAGTGATACTTTATTGGAATATGTTTCGTATCGGAGTGAATCACTGAGTTATTTTAGATATTGATGGTGCTTGTATTATCACAATAGATTGGAATGGGCTCATCATACTCAACCTGTATATCTATCAAAGTTTGTTTCATCCATAGAACATGAGTACAACATCTTGTTGTTGCAATATAGTCTGCATCGACTGTAAATAAAGATAATGTTGATTGTTTCTTGCTTATCCAAGATACTAAACACTCACCCAAGTAGAACGTTGCTCCATTGGTGCTTCGTCGGTCATCAATGCAACCTGACCAAACTGCATCTATGTAGGCAATAAGTGATAGATCCTTTCCTTTTGTATACCATGATCAAAACTCTTATGTTCCTTTGAGATATCTGAAATTCCTCTTCACTGCTAATACATTTGATTCCTTTGGTGCTTCTTGAAATTGTTCCACCTGTCCAACTATCTGCATTACATCTAGTCTGGATGTTATCACATATAGTAAGCTACCAATCATTGACCTATATTTCCTCTGGTCTGTAGACTTTGAATCATCATCTTTTCTCAACTTGCAACTGGTTTGCATAGGAGTGGTAACCGGTTTGCAATCTTCCATTCCGAACCTCTTTATCATTTCTATGATATACTTAGTTTGAGAAATAAAAATTCCTTGGTTACTTTGACGTATCTGAAGACCCAGAAAGAAGGATATTTCTTTGAGTAATGACTTTTCAAATTCATTTTGCATATCTTTTGAAAATTATTGTCTTAACCTATCATTAGTACTTCCAAAAATAATATCATCAACATAAACTTCAATTAATAAAATACTATCTTAAGTTACCTTGATGTAGAGGTTGTTGTCTGCACTTCTATTTCTGAACCCTACCTGTTGTAGATATTTGTCTAGTCTAGAGTACCATGATCTAGGAGCATGTTTTTGGTATTGTTCAATTAACACACATGATTTGTGTTCTCTGACAACTGAAATCCTTTCAATTTTTCAATGTAGACTTCTTCTTCAAGTTCCCCATTCAGAAAAGTTGATTTCACGTCCATCTGATACACTTTAATATTCTTAGAGCATGCATAAGCTAAAAGAAATCAGATTGCTCCCATTCTTGCAACTGGGGAAAATGTCTCTTCAAAGTTGATTCCTTCAACTTGTGTGTTTCATTTACATACCAATATATCTTTCTTCCTTATAACCTGTCCATCTTCATTCAATTTATTTCTGAAAAACCACTTTGTGCCAATCACATTCTTATTGTTTGGTCTTAGAACAAATTCCCAAGTGTCATTCTTCTTTATTTGATCCAATTCTTCATCCATGGCCTTATTCCATAATTCATCCATGTTGGCCTCTTCAAAACTATTTGGTTCAATCATAGATAAGAGTGTTAGGTGCATTTGTTCTGTTGAATGAATTCTTCTTCTAGTCTCAACTCCTACATCCTTGTTTCTGATAATCTGATTTGAAGGGTGATTCTTTTGTACTTGTTTTTTAGGTATCTTTGGAGGCACTTGTTGAACTTTCTCTTCTACTTTTTTCTAATCATTTTCATCTTCCCCTTCTACTTCTTCTTCATCTTTTTCTTCTTCTTCATAAAGGTGTTCCATTGATTCATTTTCTTCTTCCTTTAATTCTTGTCCACCTGTTTCATCAATTGTTACATTGATGTTTTCCACAACTTTCTTCAACCTCAGATTGTAACACTTGTATTCTTTCCTTGTACTTGAGTAACCAAAAATTACTCATTTGTCCACACCAGAGTCAAACTTTCCCATCCCACCATCTTCTTTTTTGATGTAGCATTTGCTTCCAAATACTCTGAAGTGCTTCACATTTGCTGGTCTTCCTTTCCATATCTCGTAGGGATTTGTTTCATAGTTGTTTTTAAGCATTAATATGTTTTTAATGTGAATTGTTATATGCATTGTATGTGTCCAAAAAATATCTGTCAATTTGGAATCCATTAGCATTGTTCGAGCCATTTCCTGTGTAACTCTCATCCATTATGATAATGTTCCTTTGTCTTTGAACCACTCTTTGAACCAATATATGAATCCATGCTCTCATCCATTGTCATATATCTGTCCAAACCTGCCAAGTGTTTTTACAAATTCATCTATGTCCATACCGACCAAGACTCTACTACACAATTGTTCATAATGTTGACCCATTTATCACTATATTATCATGCAGTCTTCACTACTACAACTGATTAATCTATCAAATTGTACTTCTGCTAATTGAATTCTATGGATATTTCTACTCAAACTATACAAGATTATCAAAGGATGGTTCTTTCATCTGTCACAACTATCGCATAGACTCCACATGTCTAATATTCATATTGCCTGGGAGTCTTTAAGCCGGATGGCTCAGAACAATTCTTGCTCTGATGTGTATTCATCATCATTTTCATTGGTAGATTCATCATCTCTCTGAGCTCTAACTTCTTTCTTTTTGTCTGTGGATTCATCTTTCACTACAATGCCTGAAAGTACAATCTCTTGAACATTTTCCTTATTTACATGTCCTTCTTTTCTTTCAGTTATTTTCCAAACCTTTTTGTATCTAACATCTTTCTTTTTCTCTGCAGAATTTTATTTATCTTGTTTTATTGCCAATCTTATGATCTATGGGACCTGGTCTTTGTTCACTTGTTCTTCTTGTTTTCTTATCCATACTTTCTTATATTTGATATCAATGTTCTCTTTCATGGAAGTATCGATCATGCTTCTACAATCACTAGCTATGTATTCATAGTTATGACATTTGTAACATTCAATGTTATATGGGGCCGCATATGCATTTCTTGCTTGAAAATTTTTATAATCCCTGCAATTTGCAACCTTATGTCCAAAATTAGTACAATAAAAACAATGACCATAAAAGAAATTTGCATACATGGGAGTGAATAACATTCTTTCTGGTGTAGTCCTTCTAAATTTCTTCCTTGACTGATCATGATCATGATTGAAGCTTCTTTGTGGATTGAACATGGATGGTATTTTTGAAGATGTATCTTTAATAGTTTTCTTAGATTATTGATGCAGGAGCATCGCTCACTCAATCAAGCGAGCCAGCGCGAGGAGGAAAAGAGAACGTACAACTGGATAAGCCAGCAAACCTTTTTTATTTTTAAATTTCACCTTGGTATTGTTGCGCCACCGTTTTACTAAAGGCATTCAAAGCTGAGCGCATTTGTAATATAATATAGATAAGGAGGCATTTAACAATTTTAAATGTTGGTAGATATGAATTAACTGTAGATTAGACAGTTTTATCTTTCAAGAGGGAAAACGGAGTATAGACACCCTCCCTTGTATCATTGTAACAGAACAATCAAGCATTAACATTGAGAGCAAGAAGAGAGCAAAGCAGAGAGAGTTGTGAAGAAACCTGCATGTACAATTATTGAATTAATAGGAAAAGCCCTGATTCAATTCCATGGACGTGTTTGATCTCTGTGTGTTGTTGATATTATGCTTGTGCATGTTTGCTTCTTTCTATGCGTATCTTTTATATGTTGCTTATGTGATTGCATATCTGGTTAGAAACCTGAGAGAATGAGTTTCAATTGTTTCTCTACTTAGGCGAGGAGATTCCTGCATCGAGTGCAGTTGAGTACCTCTGCATAGAGTGCATCGAGGTGGTTAAGTATGTGAACTTTTTCTCTCGTTCTCCCCGGGTGAATTTAGGTAGTTCGAGTCATGCAGGTAAAGTGCAGGTCGAACTGGAGCCTCGGTAGCAAGTCTGAGGGAGGAAAGAGCTGAAGCTGTTGTGGGTGTGAGCGCACAGGACTCAGAAGACTTCAAAACTTGGAGAGTGGTTGAAGGTTGAAGAGCGAGAAAAGTGTGTGAGAAATCTCTGAAGGAGTCTGAGTTGATAAAAGCTCGGGAGGGATAGTTCCTTTGATTCGTTGTGGAATCGACCCCAGTAGAGGCCGCATAGAACGAAGGTGGTGAAGCGGAGATCTCTTCATAGAGGAAGAGAATCGACGACTTGAATCATCATGCAGGCTCTTGAAGTTCCGTGGATCGTTGGATCTGGGAGAAGGAGCGAGGCGGTTAACCCTCAGGCGCACAGAAGAACTCCTTACCAGTGCACATCAGCATATCGGGGTTGGCAAGTGAAAGAACCACATGCACGTTGATATCGCAAGTCATGATTCCCCGATTTAATCGGAGCCGTCGATCGTTGGAGGGACAGGTGGCGCGAATCCAGAGTATCGAGGGTTCGGCATTCGGGGTTTCCAGCAGCAGGGAACTTTGCATTGTGGATTCGCGATCCATGAAATCCTGAGATGGACATGGCAGCGTGGGGCCCAAAGGTATAGTGGACTACACGTGGCATCGCGCCTCGGCGTTCGGCGCTGTCACAGGTGCGTGTTTCGCTACCCTTCATACACCAATTTCCCGATAGGGAAATCCCCGACAGGACTGGGTCCATTGACTGTTGACATCAGGGATCGGGGTTTCGGTGTTTGATTGCACGAGAAGAGTGTCGCAAGACTTGCGATATCGTGAGACCCGATCTCCCGATACGTGAAGAGGAGATCGTGGAGGAGCATCCTGTGGGAAACAAAGGCTCTCGAGGGGAGTTGGAAGAGCATCGACTCTTCGAACCGAGTCCTTGAAGGTCCTGGTGAAGTTGGCGACCGTGCCGTCGAGGGCAGGTTGGCGTCAAGTGGTATCAGAGCCCAGAAAGGGACTCTCTTTGCTACGATAGTAGAGAGAGAGGTAGTAACGAAACTCGACATGCCACCCAGGAGTGAAAGGAAGTCACCCGATCGTGAGGATAGGGATGCCCGAAGAAGGGGAAGGCCAGCAGGAAATGTAGAAATGGAACGTCAGATACGAGATCTCAGGGCGAGACTCGAAGATATGGAAGCCACCCAGAGGCGTGGAGTCGACGCAGGAGAGTTCAGCGATCCCGAGGTTGAAGAGGAGGCTGGACATGATGAATGGGAGGTCTCAGCAGAGGATGCCTCAACAGAAAGGTTAATCAGAGCTATCTCCAGGATGAGCTCGAAGACCAAAATGGACATCCCGACTTATGAAGGGAGTCTAAATGTAGAGGATTTGCTGGATTGGATCCNGTTCGGAGTTGTGAAAGGTGAGTGACTCGCTACCTTTCATACGCCGATTTCCCGATAGGGAAATCCCCGACAGGACTGGGTCCGTTGACCGTTGACATCGGGGATCGGGGTTTCGATGTCTGATTGCACGAGACCGATATCGCGAGACCGATCTCCTGACATGTGAAGAGGAGATCGTGGAGGAGCATCCTGTGGGCAACAAAGGCTCCCAAGGGGAGTAGGAAGAGCATCGACTCTTCGGGCCGAGTCGTGGAAGGTCCTGGTGAAGGTGACCGTGCCGTCAGTTGAGGGGCCGTTGCCGTCAAAGTGGTATCAGAGCCCAGAAAGGGATTCTCTTTGCTACGATAGTAGAGAGAGGCAGTAACGAAGCTCGACATGCCGCCCAGGAGAGAAAGGTAGTCACCTGATCGTGAGGACAGGGATTCCCGAAGAAGGGGAAGGCCGACAGGAAATGTAGAAATGGAGCGTCAGATACGAGATCTCAGGGCGAGACTCGAGGATATGGAGACCACCCAGAGGCGTGGAGCCGACGCAGGAGAGTTCAGCGATCCCGAGGTTGAGGAGGAAGTTGGACATGATGAAGGGGAGGTCTCAGCAGAGGATGCTGCAACCAAGAGATTGATCAAAGCCATTTAGAGGATGGGCTCGAAGACAAAAATGGACATCCCGACTTATGAGGGGAGTCTAAACGTTGAGGAGTTGCTGGATTGGATCTGAGCACTCGACACCTACTTCGATTATGAGGATATCGAAGAGGACAAAAAGGTAAGACATGCTGTCACCAAGCTGAAGGGACATGCAGCCTTATGGTGGGACGAGCTGCAGGCAGACAGGCATTCCAAAGGCAAACAGAAAATAAAAAACTGGGATCGGATGATCGCCAAGATGAAGGCGAAATTTATTCCGAGAGACTACCAGATCACACTGTTCAGGCGCATGCAGAACCTGAGACAGAAGTTGATGACGGTGAAGGAGTACACCGAGGAGTTTTACAGGCTCAACATCCGAGCTGGTCATCAGGAGAGTGATGACGAAAAAGTGGCGAGGTATCTGAATGGTCTTAGGTATGACATTCAGGATGAATTAAGCATGGTTACCATCCGCACAGTTGAGGATGCGTACCAAATGGATTTGAAAGCCAAAGAAAAGCTGAGCCGCAAGCAGGGACAGCGAGGGCGAGGCAGAAGCCAGCCTAGAGGCAAGGCAGTTGCCCAGAAAGAAATTCAAAAGCCCAAGGAGGATTGGAGAAGACCTCAGGGAAAAGCTGAAAGAGGTGGAACCTCACAGCAGAGGCAGCAGAATTCTGAGCCGAGGAGACATCAACCAGTTCAGCAAGGAGATTACGCTGATGCCAACACATTTCCTCGTACCCGAGGTAGAGGAAGAGGTAGAGGAGGAGCTATCACATGTTTTATGTGTGTAAAAGACGGTCATAAAGCTATTAACTATCCAGAAAGGAAGGTGGACAGAAGTGAAGCTCACATCGCTGAGGCGCAGCAGAGGCGTGATGTTGAGAGCGAGGATGCGGACAGCGGAAGGTCGCTTGGAATGCATAAGGTTCTTTTGAAACCCGAGAAAGAGGTGGACAACTCAGCACAGAGAAGCAGACTGTTCAGGACGGCTTGCATAGCCAGGGACAAAAAATGCAAAGTCATCATCGACAGCAGGAGCACTGATAATCTCATTGCGGCTGAGATGGTAGACAAACTGGAGCTGGAAACAAATAAGCACCAGAGTCCATATAAGGTCTCGTGGTTACAAAAAAGACACCGGGTAAGTGTCACTAAACAGTGCTTAGTTAAATTTAAAATTGGGAATTATCATGACGAGATTCTGTGTGATGTCATTCCCATGGATGTATGCCACATATTGCTGGGTAGACCATGGCAGTATGATAGAAATGTTGTTCATGATGGGAGGATGAACACATACACCTTGGAGAAGGATGGGAAACTCCATAGGTTGCTTCCGATAAAAGATAAGTATCAGGAAGTAAAGCCGGAGGTAAGCAGCACAATACTCCTCATGAGTGGGAAAGAGCTTCTCACAGAGCTGGAGAAGGATGAGGATCCACAGTTCTTTGTTGTCAGGAAGCCGAGGGTTGTTCTGACAAGCACAAGAGTGGACAACTTGCCAGNAGCTGCAGGAAGACGGACGTTCCAAATGCAAGCAGAAGATCAAAAGCTGGGATCGGATGATCGCCAAGATGAAGGTGAAATTTATTCCAAGGGATTACCAGATCACTCTGTTCAGGCGCATGCAGAACCTGAGACAAAATTTGATGACGGTGAAGGAGTACACCGAAGAATTCTACAGGGTCAATATTCGAGCTTGTCATCGGGAGAGTGATGATGAAAAAGTGGCAAGGTATCTGAATGGTCTCAGGTATGACATTCAGGATGAGCTGAGCATGCTGACCATCCGCACTGTTGAGGATGCGTACCAAATGGCTCTGAAAGCTGAAGAAAAGCTGAGCCGCAAGCAAGGACAGCGAGGGCGAGGCAGAAGCTAGCCTAGAGGCAAGGCGGTTGCCCAGAAAGAAATTCAAAAGCCCAAGGAGGATTGGAGAAGACCTCAAGGAAAGGCTGAAAGAGGTGGAACCTCACAACAGAGGTAGCAGAATTCTGAGGCAAGGAGATAGCAACCGGATCAGCAGGGTGATTACGCTGACGCCAACACTTTTCCTCGTACCCGAGGTAGAGGACGAGGTAGAGGAGGAGTGATCACATGTTTCACGTGTGGAAAAGATGGTCATAAAGCCGCAGACTGTCTAGAGAGGAAGGTGGATAGAAGTGAAGCTCACATCGCTGAGGCGTAGGAGAGGCGTGATGTTGAGAGCGAGGATGCGGATAGCGGAAGATCGCTGGGAATGCATAAAATCCTTTTGAATCCTGAAAAGGAGATGGAAAGCACAGTACAGAGGAGACGACTGTTCAGAACGGCTTGTACAGCCAAGGACAGGAAATGCAAGGTTATCATCGACAGCGGGAGCACTGATAATCTCGTTGCAGCTGAGATGGTTGAAAAACTGGAGCTGGAAACAACTAAGCACCTGAGTCCATATAAGGTCTCGTGGCTACAAAAAGGACACTGGGTAAGTGTCACTAAACAGTGCTTAGTAAAATTTAAAATTGGGAATTATCATGACGATATTTTGTGTGACGTCATTCCCATGGATGTATGCCACATACTGTTGGGTAGACCATGGCAGTATGATAGAAATGTTGTTCATGATGGGAGGATGAACACATACACCTTGGAGAAGGATGGGAGACTCCATAGGTTGCTTCCAATAAAAGATAAATATCAGGAAGTAAAGCCGGAGGTAAGCAGCACGATACTTCTCATGAGTGGGAAGGAACTTCTCACAGAGCTGGAGAAGGATGAAGATCCACAGTTCTTTGTTGTCAGGAAGTCGCGGGTTGTCTTGACAAGCACAAGAGTGGACGACTTGCCGGAGGAGATTCAGGAACTACTGGGAGAGTTCACTGACATCATCGTGGACGAACTGCCTCATTCGTTGCCACCGATGAGGAGTGTGAGTCATCATATTGACCTCATACCCGGAGCAAGTTTTCCAAATAAGGTAGCGTACAGGTTGACACCTCAGGAGAACGAGGAAGTCAAAAGGCAGGTTCTGGATCTACAGAACAAGGGACTAGTGAGGGAGAGTCTTAGTCCATGTGTTGTTCCGACAGTACTAAGTCCGAAGAAGGATGGAGGCTGGAGGATGTGTACAGACTCCAGGGCGATTAATAAGATCAC
>JZKD02S2027835.1:45873-56410 GCA_000966675.3 Picea glauca
CAACCAACATGGAATTGACATATATATATATATATATAGAATCATTGTAGATTCATCTTAACTCTCTTTTTATCATTTATATCTGGAGTTAAGATTGTATTATTAAACATTTTTGTATTATTAAATTTGGAAAGGCATCAAATCCTTCTAAATGCAAACATTTATTCAAATTTTATACTATTAAAAAATTTGCATCTCAAAAAATTTGATAAGATGGATCTAAACTGATTAATATTAAATTCACCTATATATTATATCCTGTTAATGATGTTTTTTTAAACAATAAATTTATTAAATAAATAAAAATAAAATAGAAATTATTATTCACATGCTCATTGGTCAATAAATTTATTAAATAAATAAAAATAAAATAGAAATTATTATTCACATGCTCATTGGTCATGCTACGTTGACTTGAAGTTAAGAAAGAAAAATAATAAGGGAAACAACTCGTAACTTATTCATATATTAATATGTTACAATTTAAGTAGTTGCTACAATTTAATTAGAAAACTTATATTCGAGAGGACTTCTTCACGTAGACTCTCTTTAGAAATATAAAGAGATATCTCTCACCATTAAGATATTATTTTGAGGGTGGATATGATTCAAAATTTAAAAATGATTATAATATTCGAACATTGTACTTGGTCGCACGATCCTAAATTAACTGATTTCATAAATTAATGCTCATTTATTTTATCTTGAAATAGTTATAATGGATATTAAAAGAATATAGAAAGGGTTTTGAATCTTAATTGACTTGGAAACTCTTTTAATTTTTAAGCTTAGAATTGGGATCATATTAAAATTTTGGTTATGTTTAAAATTTATGTTTAATTTTTATCATATTTGTGATAAGAAAGAGAGGGTTCACAACTTCTCACAAATTAGTTGAACATCAAGTGTAGAGAGCAACGGGAGGGGTGGGAATTAGATTTTTGAAAAACCTGCACTAGGTTTTAGTAAAAATGGTGGATATTTCTCTCTCCATATTAGCTTAGTTTTTGGTGGAGGTCATGTGGAGATGACGGCATTTTTAGTTTTTGGTGTGGGAGCTAATTGGAAGGGACACAACTATTATTAAGCGTCTTAATTATGCCACAACTGAGCTCTTATGGGAGGGTAGTGCTTTTACGAGCATGTCTTATTGCTCAGGTGCTCTTATTGATCTCGGAAGTTGCGCCTCTACCTGACGACGGAGATTAAGTTGTCCCTCGGATTGTGGAGCCCTTAATGGAGTTTAGGTGTCTTTTACCTGTTGTTGTTGGGAGCTTCCATGATGGAAGCCGTTGTCAGTGCACTTATGAGTGCAACTGACGAGGAGGCCTAGAGGAAGGCAGGCTTATTTAATCTGCCTGCAAAGATTCCATCCACCTCACTTCTACCCACTTCGAAACTTATTGCATCGACGCAAGCGCCACACTCTGATTTGACTAGGTCGGGGGTGAACTTGGTTATCCCTCCATCGACAGTTGTTGCTAACACTAATGTTGGGTTTACTAGGCAGAGAGTGGAAGATTACCAGGGTAGGAGGATGGTCGTCAGTGGATGTTGCCAGTCTCGGTGCGATAAACCTTCCTCCGTAGTGAGGTCTACACCTCAGAGGAAGACTGGTGTGAAAACCTGGATACCCAACCGCTCTCAACGTAAGATGGATTTGGGGGATGACTTAGGTTTAGAGGAGGCAGTTAGTCTGGCACTAAGCGCTTTAGTGGGTCACTTGTCTTACCATTCCTGGTGTTCCACACCTATTACAGAGGTATTTTATCTCCTAAGATGTTGGTTTGGCTTTAAGTTTACTTCGTCGAAGGATTCTTCAAAAATTTTGGAAAAACTATGGATTTTTTATAAGGGGAGCTTGATGTTCAAGCACTGGAGGTTTAGTTTTGACCCTGTAAATGACTATTTTCAATACAGGGACCTATGGGTCCTACTCCTAGGCTTACCTTTAAATCTTTGGAACGAGAAGGCCTTGACTGCAATTGGTAATGCAATAGGTCGGTTCATTAAAGTTGATGAACAGGCAATAAGTGCTCCTGAAAGAAGGTTGGGGAAGATCCTTGTTGCAGTGGATATTCATTCGAGTCTTTTGGAGACTATTGACATTCAATGGCGTGGTCACACTAACTGCCAAAAGTTGGATTACATGGGTTTACCATTTTGGTGTACTTTTTGCCATAAAATTGGCCACCTGAGAAGCGACTATCAAGGTTTTTTGGAGGAGAAGGAATCAGAAAACTCCCGAGTTAGGAAGGAGTATTGTTGTGATTCGTCGGGTGTTGACTTTTTCTCCCAAGCCGCAAACAGTACTGGTTTTGTGGATCCTCCAAGTCTTGAAGCTACCGATACGGTCACAGGTAAGTTAAAAGCACTTTGTCCTTCTTTTTTATTTACTCTTATGGAATAGGAAAGGGATTCTCTGGACACCAATTCTCCCCTAGTGATTGGTTTAGCACCTCCACAGCCTCCTCCCCCGCTGAAGTTTAGAGAAGGTTCCTTCTCCTGTGAGACTATCCCCGAGCTTTCTGTGAGGGACAAGACAAACTCTAGTTTGGAGTTGGTGAATTCTTCCCCATTAGAGGAAATAATTATTGTTCTCTCTCCTTCTGGCATCTCATCTCCTTCTGGGGGCTTACGGACTATGGATGCGGTAAATCTTCGGGGGACCAGGGATGGGACAAGTGAGGAGGAGACGGATTGTTTCCTACTGCAGGGTTACAGAGGGTCCGATCCTGGTGAGTGCTCCCTGGGGGAGACTCTGAAGTCCCTTTTTTTGCTGCACAGAGAAGTTGACACCCCGCTCTCGATTCCCACATTTCAAGGGAGAAATGTTTATAAGACTAGTGTTCCTGGACACACATGACAGTTAAATAATTTTGGGGGGCATCTGGGATCTGGTTTCTCCTAGTCAAAGGGCTTGGATTTTGAGACCTGCCCCATCAAAACATGGAGTTCTCATACGAAATCTTCTGGTTCACTTCCAATTTCAGTTTCCCATCCTACCTTTGTTACTGACAACAGGGCGCTTAGAGGCATGAAATCCCTTGCTAGGGATAAACCATGATTTTACTTTCCCTAAATCTCAGAGGGGTGGGGGGTACCCTGAAAGCGTCCTCCATGCGCAGATTGTTGCGTAAGACACATCCTGACATGAGCAAAAAGGAAGGTTGTTTATGTTATCTTTTTTCCCTCATTGGTTAGCGCGTGCGGTTATTTCTGTTGGAAACTCTTGTGGGTTATTGGTAATGTGGGATCCAAATAAATTTGTTTAGGATCCTTTTCTCTATTGTGGAGGTATTATGTTGACGGGTACTTCTTTGGAAAATAACAACATGATTAATTTGCTCAATGTTTATGGGCCTTGTAGCGAGAGGAAAGCATTTTGGGAGAATGTGGCCTCTCGAGGTTTGTTGGCTTCTAATAATTTGATTGTTGTAGGAAATTTTAATCTCACCACTAGAGTGCGTGAGGTTTGGGGAGCTTCGACACATTTGGACAAATTGGCGGGCTTCTTTAACGACTTGTTCCAAGAAAATCACTTAGTGGATTTTCTTTCGAATGTCTTGGTCCCAACTTGGAGAAATGGAAGACCAGGGGTTGACTATATTGAAAAAAGGTTAGATCGTATTTTGGTTGCGTAGAATCTTTTATGTCAAGTGGGCCGATTCAAATCTTGGGTGGAGTATCCATATATCTCGGATCATGCTCCAGTGGTTGCTCAATTTGAATTTCAGCAGTTTCCCTCAGCCTACCCTTTTAAACTAAATTCATCCTGGTTGATGGAGGCAAAGTTTATTGATATGGTTAAATAGGTTCGGATGGATCAAGGATTTATGGTGGAATCTGATATTCAACTTAGATTTGTGTGGAAGATGAAAATTCTAAAAAACAGAACTAAATCTTGGGTTGGACTCCAAAGAAGTGAAAAACTCTTCAGATTAGAAATGCTAGAGGAGGAGTTGCGTGCAACACTCCTATCGATCCTGAGGGTTCAGAGGGACTTGACACCCGACTGTCACATTAAAAAATTGGAGACATAACATAATTCTTTACTTCTCCTTGATGAAGAACTCTAGAGACGGAGGAGCAAAGCAACCTGGTTGAAAAGCAGTGATCGGAATACAAGGTACTTTCATAATTTTGCTAGTGCTAGAAGAAATAAAAAACATATTTGGGAGATTCTGGATGAGGATGGTCAATCTCATAGGGGGAAAGAGGCTCTAAAAAGAGAATTTATTAGACATTTCAAAGGCTTGTTTGAACTGGGCAATCCCCCCTCCCCTGCAGATCAAGCTTATACATCCAGTCTCTTTCCTCGCTTTGTAAATGAGTAGGAAAATTCTCTCTTTGATCGGCCATGCACCAAGTAGGAGATTTGGGAGGTCCTAAAACACTTTGCCAAGGATAAGAGTCCAGGGCCTAATGGCTGGACAATGGAATTTTTTACTCAGTTCTTCGATTTACTTGGTGATGATCTGTTGGAGCTTGTGGAGGATTCTAGGATCAAAGGAAAGGTCCAAAGCTCCTTAAACTCTACTTTTCAGGCATTGATTCCAAAGGAAAATAAGCCTTCAACCTTTGGTGACTACAGACCCATCGCGCTATGCAATTTATGTTACAAATTGATCACGAAGGTGATAAAAAACAAATTAAATCATATTCTCTCGAGGTCACTGTCGAGTGAACAACTTGGTTTCTTAAAAGGCAGGCAGATTTTGGACGCCATAGGGATGGCACAAGAATGTCTACACAGTATAAAAATGAAAAAGCTTAAGGCAATAATATTAAAAATGGACTTAAATAAATCTTATGACTGTGTAAACTGGGATTTCCTAAGATTGATTTCGATACAGACGGGGTTCAGTTTGTCCATTATAAATTGGATCATGAGTTGTGTTGTCAGTTCTTCTTTTGTTGCTCTTATAAATGGAGATGCCTCTTCTTTCTTTCATAGTGATCGTGGTCTAAGGCAAGGCTACCCATTGTAGCCTTTATTATTCATTTTTGTTATGGAAAGTTTTAGCATGTTGCTAGAAAAAAGGCTAGAATGAGGCAATTTTTTTGGGGCTGAAGGTTTCCAGGATTGTTAAAGTTCTCCATTTGTTTTTTGTGGACAACATTCTCATCATGACAAAGGCCTCTCGAGAGGATTGGTTGGAGATAAATACTCTTCTGAATTTGTTTTGTGGTGCTTCAGGATTGAAAGTAAATTTGTGCAAATCTACTTTTCATCGTTCGGGTATTCAAGGGGAGTTACTGGAAAAGTTTAAAGATGCCTTTACCTTTAAATTTTTCGATCTGGCTGAGGGATTTACATATTTGAGATACTTTTTAAAAGAAAAAAAACTAAAGTTTGACGACTGTATATGGATCCTTTCAAAACTCGAATACATGATCAAACATTGGTGCAATAGGTAGTTATTCGTTGGGGGTCATTGCATTCTTGTAAAAACATTGTTGGAATCACAATCAATATACTGGATGGCTCTTGCAGTGGTCCCTAATTCTGTGCTAAATAAAATTCGTCAATTGATATATGATTTCATATGGTCATGAGGTAGCTCAGCTCATCACTTCCATCTCTGTAGATGGGAGGTGATTTCAAAACCAAAATCTTTCGGTGGTTGGGGGCTTAGAAATATTTTCCATTTTAATCAAGCGCTGACTGCAAACTCTTTGTGGCATGTTTTGAAAAAGTAAGGGATTTGGAACAGGGTGATAAAGGATAAATACCTACCCTATATTTCTATCTCAACCTGGCTCAGATCGTCCTCGACAGACCAGACTTTGGCCTCGTAGACCTGGAAAAACCTTCTAAAGTCTCTTCCTCTTATCACACATTGGTTAAGTTGGAATCTTGGAAATGAGAACACATGTTTAATTAGCCAAGACAATATTCTGGGTATCGGAAACTCTTCATTGCTCTAAGATGATCTCTTATTGGCTCTAAAAATTAATAATGTCATATATCTATATCAAGCCAGGGCTCAGAATTTGAAGGGGTTCTTCACTACTCACTGGAAAAGTAGTTCAGATTTGGGCCTTTCAAGTGTTCTAGCTATTGAATGGAGCTCCCTCTGTAAGGTTTTAGTTGTATCAGGGGTTCAACTCTAGCAAAGAGAAGACAATCTAATATGGACTAGTGGAGACAACTCGAGACTACTATTTGTTAAAAATGTTTATAATGCTTTACCAAAAAAAGAATTGGTAGCAATAGTATGTTGGTTGGAGAAGGCAGTTATGGTATTGGGATATTGCTTTAAAGATTAGAATTTTCACATGGCTTGCAACGAAGGACAAAATCCTCACTTGGGATAACCTTATCAAAATATGATGGGAAGGACCAAGCCTCTGTCTGTTGTGTTCCAGGGATTATGAGTCTGTCTTGCACCTTTTTTCCAAGTGCACTTTTACTCTACAGGTGTGGCAGAAGTTATGCTCTACTCTTCATATAAGCACATATTGGGAAGGTGACACACTATCAAATTGTTATTCTAGCTGGACAAAAAAGGAGTGGACTTACAATACCTTTCCCTCCTTGTCCTACTGGTGCATTTGGCTGGAAAGAAACAAAAAAAACTTTGAAAATTGTAATCCTTCCATTCAGACGGTGGTTCTTAAAACTTTGGGAATGATAAAAACCTATGATGGTGTGGGGTCTAGAAAAGAGAAGGGTATTAGGATCTTAAAGACTCATGTATTTACTCTGCCTAATGTGGGATGGTTTGATGGTGCATCCCAAGAAAACATGAATCTGAGCGGTGCATGAGGTGTTATAAAAATCTCTGAGGACACTAGCTACAAGTGGATTTTGAATTGCGGCACTGGTACAAATTCAAGGGATGAAACTTTTAGGTGTTTGGGTGACCTTAACTTTGGCAATCTGTCTGGGTCTAGATCAACTACAAGTCATTGGAGATTCAAACATTGTAATTGAGTGGTTGAATTAGAGGGGAAATTTAAATGTTACCTCTCTAATGGGCTGGAAGGATAGGATCAGGGATTTAATCAAATCTTTCACTACCATCAGGTTTGAACCTTTATTCAGAGAACAGAATGTGGAGGCAGATGCTCTCTCCAAAAAAGCACTTCAAGCTCCTGAAGGGAAGGTCAAATACAACAAATGGATTGAAGGACGCGAGGTCCCTTCATACTATTAACATCTCTATTAATGTCCAACTCTTCTTTTTTTGGAGACAATTTTTTTCTTTTTGAAGACTGCTATTACCTTAGTAAATTATTACGGTAAATCTCTATGTAGTACTCATAGGATGCTACCATGTATGATGTGGAAGCTCATTAGTTTGGACTTGGTCCTTTTCTCTTGTAGAGATGAATGTATCCCTCTTTTTTGTAGGAACACCTTTCGATGTGGTTTGGAGTTTCTAGTTCGTTACTTTGTCTATGTAAATGTACTTGAAAACACTATATATTCTAATATATTGAGAAATTTTCTGTTGGAAAAAGAAAGAGAATCATTTTACTACAAGATTAACTTACTTTGTTAAAAATACATGATAGATATAACCTATATTAACTTACTTCTACTCCTCTCCGGGACATTATGGGACCTTCCCTATGGAATTCAGGGACCATTCAACAGTCAAAAGAGAATAATCTACATGCCAATTTGTCTCAGGATGACAACAATATTCCATTTCAGTCTATAGGTGTTCATGCAAATGTAATCCAGTTCTTATCGAATAGCTCACCCGAGGAACATTGGGGTTGTGTTTTCATTGAGGAAGAGGCTCCATTCGACCCTCTTTAGGAGAATATGAATTCATCGGGTGACAATGCACAACAAGAAGATCCCACCATGCATGGCTTCTCCGAGGAGCACCTTCAACTTCTCTTTGACATTTGCAGAGATGCAGTGAACCAACTGTTCCAACAAGGGAATATAAGTCACATATTGGACGCTCTCTTAAAATCTTTATTAGGAGAGCCTTCCATCAACCCCTTCCCTGAATGCTATCAACCATATATATTTGCTCCTACTTGGTATCATCCTCCTCATAGTGATGGGGAAATGGCACTTCTGGTGTATGAATTTCAATTTATGTTTATGCTCCAGTTTCATTTTCTTAATCATGATAGGCCTAGTTTTGGAAGGGTTTCAAGCCTCTTTTGTAATGCTCATAGCTACTTGGACATTATAGCTTTATCAATTTGGAAAATTATGGACACCCTCAAAGGAGCCTAGTGTTGGATCTTGTTTCCAATGTTGGCAGATCAAATGTCAGGTTCCTTAGTATATGTATGGCATTCAGTTTTTTGAGGTAATACAAATATTTAGTTTACAAAAAAAAATATGTTTCTGGAAATTCCTCAGATGGGGTCCTTCTTAGTTCTCTTGCTCACGTGGTGGGAAGGACCGAGGAGGTGCCTTGCCTGAGACAACAAATGGTTGCAAGCTTCTAGAAACATCCCACACCCATCACTTTGGGAAATGCTCTAGACGACACCCTTGTTCACGTCAAGGTCCTTTAGAGGTCTCACAGGATGGTGGGTAATTATGATCAGGCAGAGGTAGAGGACTGTCTCATTCACACCTTCCAGTCACATCATGGGTATGAGGTTAGCGAGGTTTCAAAGTTCAGAAACAACATCAGGAATGGAGGTGGGAAACATCATTCGGCCATCGAGCAACATCAACAACATAATGAAGAGGAAGAGCCCATGATTGCAAATCATCTCCCCCCTCATGATTAGCTCGATCATGGAAGATGTTGTGGTTAACCCAAGGGGTTTTACTCTAATTATGAGCGCATTAAATTGGGTCTGTGAGGGATGGGATTCAATTTCATCCTTTCTGAAGTATACTGACCCATTACTCTTGATTCTGCAACTAGTTTATTTCTCATTTTTTTCAGTATGGAAATGGCTCCGCGAGAAAGGAAACCTTCTCGTCCCCACTCAGCGTATCCCTTCTATGTAGTGAAAGTTGCCATTGATGCGGTCGAATTCTATGAGGACTTTGTCCCAAAGACAAACAAATCCAAGATGAAAGATCTTGAGGACGAATTTCACCAAATCAGGGAATTCCAAGATGATGATGATGTGGAGATTCAAGTTGGGAGTTTCATTCCCAATTTGGGATGTACCCTGACCATAAATTCAAAGTTTTATTGCACCCTTGCTCTGTATTAGCACACCAAAACCATGGTGGCCATTGGTATGCTTCCCAAGGAGCAAGATTTTTTCAGTTGAAGGGTAGGAAAAAAGCTCTCGAGATCCAAAATGCATATTTAACTGAAGTGGTCACCTGGCTCGCCAGACGTCAAGGAGGTAACCTCATTCCTCCTATAAAGAACTATGCGGGTACTTAAACCTCAACTGCAACTACTCAATGAGAGACCGTGGACCTTACCAACTCTCAGTTTTAACATCTTGCTCTTTGTTTTTCCTTTTGTTATTATGCGTTCTAGGATTTTAGATATGGTAATAAGTATAGTAAAACATGAACTGGATAGGCATTACAATTCCAGATTGGTGATTAGATTGTTAAGTGTTTAGACATGGTTTCCCCTCAAGAGCAGGCAGTATTTTATTTTTTTGTGATATGGAGCCCCAGGGACTTTCATGGTCTCCGTGGGATTGGAATTGTAGAGCTTCCCATGTATGCATGTATGTAATTTTTTGTCCATATTTAATATAGAAGCTTACTTACAAAAAAAAAGATGTTTCTAGAAAGTATATGAACTTATTAAAGATAGTCTTGGCAGTGACCACAAGGGATATTAACTTTCATGGATATTTGGTTTTGGAATTAAGATCTAGTTGATCAGCTAAGAGATCATTTTATTTGGATGTAAAGCAATAAATTAATGACCCAAAACCCAAATACATTTAAAAAATTAAAAGTTTACCCCCTTACAACCACTAACAGAGCATTTTAAGTGGCATAGTTTTCTTTGAATAATGATGTTGAGTTAATGTACATTTTCAAATAACAAGAAGCTATCACCATCTTCACTATTGACTAATCACTAAATTATAATAGATTTTACCCCCTCCTAAAAATTAAAAAAAAAAAAAATTCTAATGCCTTCCCACAATTAAAAAGGGAAAAAAAAAAGAATTTACTCTCAATTAATTTTGACTTTCTACTATCACGAGATCCCAATTAATTTATATTGGCTATATCACTGGACTCCAAGGAACTCTAAACTCAATTTGCTCCTTAATTAAAAAAAAATTGTTAAACTATTCACATCATTTGTATTATCTTAAACGAAATTGTACAAAAATTGTGTTGTTGGTCTGCCACATGGGAAACCATACCAACAACAATATAGTAGTTTGTCTAGTTTGTCAAGATTTAAAAACCATTGTATCTTAAGACTATAGATCAAAGAATGACAAAAGTTATAAACAACAAAGAAAAGTATGATATAAGGAAACCTATTATATTGCTAACTGAAATGAGGTGGGGCAAGAGCTCCCAGTTCTCTAGTGCTGGAAAAAATATAATCTAGACTTAAAAGCATGAGAAAAATAAACTAAAGGAGGATGGTCATCCACCACAGGA
>JZKD02S2027846.1:12210-26424 GCA_000966675.3 Picea glauca
TGAGATGGCGCCAGGGTTGTGTCTCTTCACTTGGTTGAGATGACTTCTCCTAGAAGTGGCTAAAACCAATTTATAATTACTAGGGGCCGACTTTACAAATACCACTATACAAATATAGTTTGACCAATCCAAAAAAGGGGATTTGATCTTATACAAGACCCGACTTGATCAATCTGCAAAAGATGATTTGATCTATAAAATAATAAATCAAATATAATTAGAATATTCTTCAAAGTTACAATATTTCAACACTCCCCCTTAACGAGAAGGGTATTCTACTGACATGACTCAATACAACATCATCAAGAGAAGGAGAGGGAAACATCATCATTAACATCTGGAACACTGATTGGCACATTTATAAATCATCATAAGTTTTTATCATCATCAATATCATCATCATTTACAGCATGGAGTTGGAGTAACATCATCATCATCATCATCATCATCATCAACATGAAGATGAAACATCATCATCAATATCACAAAGCTATAACAACAACATCATCAATAACATGAGGTTGGAACGTCATCAACAAAAACACGAAGTTGGAATAACATCATCAACAACAACACGAGGCTGGAACATCATCATCAACATGTGGAAATAGAATGAGACATGTGCATTAACAACAACATTTGTGGTACTCTGACAGAGTGTCCGTATCGGACCTTCAGGATCTGCCGAAGAATCATAAGATTCCCTAGGATATAAAATCCTAACAAGCTACCACATGGTACTATGACAGACCGTCCTTACTGTACCTTCAGGATCTTCTCAGGAATCATAAGATTCCCTAGGATATAAAATCCTAACTGAGCTACCACTACTAATCACAACTGGCATATACATGCACAGGTACTTTGATAGACCGTCCTTACCGGACCTTCGAGATCTGCCCAGGGATAATCAATCCCATAGGATATAAAACCCTAATGGAGCTACCCATTGTTGGTTAGGATACCATAGTATCATCAACATCACTCCCCCTTTCGAGGGAGGCCCTTTCAGACTACACCAAGCTTGTCTCGGAAGTACTCAAACTTCACACGAGACAGAGGCTTGGTCAACACATCTGCAACCTGCTCATCTCTGCCAACAGATTGGAGCTTTACAACTCCTCTCTGCACCATATCATGAATATAGTGTTACTGGATCTCTATGTGCTTCGACTTATCATGGAACACTAGATTCTCCATCATCTTTATACAAATCTGGTTATCACATAGAATCATGGTGGCTTCGATCTCCAGATCAAATAGACCCGTTAATAACTTCCAAAGCCATATGGATTCACAACCGGCGGAACATGTTGCAATGTACTCTGCTTCTGCTGTGCTGAGATCAATACTGGATTGCTTCCTGCTTTTCCAGGAAGTCATGGCTGACCCCAAACTGAAACAACATCCTGAAGTGATCTTTCTGTATGAATTACTTCCAACCCAATTTGAATCAGTATAACCATACAGTCTGAAGTCATGGTCTCTAGTATAACAGAGACCATAATCCAACGTACCCTTAAGGTATCTCATCACATGCTTTGCAACTGCAAGGTGAACACATCTGGGCTCCACTAGATACTTACTCAAGGTGTTCAAAGCAAAGCATATATATGGTCTAGTACTAGTCATATACATGAATGATCCAATAATATGTCTATATAGAGTAATATCAACCAACTCTTACGAAGTATCAACCAGGAGCTTCAAATTTGTTTCCATGGGTGTGTTCATGACTTTACATTCCAACATGTCAAATCTTTTCAATATTTCAGCTGCATACTTCCCTTGGTTAAGGAAGATCTTCTTTGGGCTCTGCCAAAATTCAAGACCTAAGAAATAATGTATCGGGCCTTGGTCTTTCATCTCAAACTCTGCAATGAGCTTCTTCTTGCAATCTGTGATGAGCTTTTCTTCTCCTGTCAAGAATAAATCATCCACATATAGTAGCAATATAATTGGCTCATCATTCATAACCTTGAAGTATAGGTTAGGATCAACTTTACTCTTGGTAAATCCCAAGCTTGCCAGGAAACTATCAATTCTGCCATACCAAGCTCTAGGAGCTTGCTTCAACCCGTACAGATCTTTCTTAAGACTGGAGACCTGAGTCTTTCTATCTTCAACTTCAAACCCTTGTGGTTGTTCTATATACACTTCTTCTTCAATAACACCATTTAAGAAATTTATTTTCACATCCATTTGGTGCAACTTCCACTTCATTTTGGATATAAGAGCTATGATGGTTTTGATACAAGTGTATATGGCTACATGAGCAAATGTTTATTCATAGTCAATACCTTCCTTTTGAGAAAATCCACGATCCAAAAATCTTGCCTTATGTTTTTTAATAATTATGTCTGTTGCATGTTTTATTTTGTATATCCACTTGGAAGATACCACATATTTGTTCTTTGGTCTGGGAACTACTTCCCATACATCATTCTTCATAATGGACTGGTATTCTTCTGTCATGGTGTCCATCCATTCTTTCTTATGAACAAATTCCTCAAAACAAGTAGGTTCCTTTTCTATGAGATCACACATCAAGGCCATATAGTTGGAGAATGGATTAGGTTTCTTGCTTTGTCTCATGGTTCCTTCTGGGATGCCATACTTCTATGCACATTGAATAAGTTCTTTCACCCAAGCTGGATTTCTCTTGTGAGAGATCGTCATATGAGGAAGTTCTTGAGATCTATCATATCATGATCTTCTGGAATCTCGTCATCAGGGGTAACTACAACTTCCTTTATGGGTTCTGCAACTCTGGGAGCTACAAGTACTTCTTCATATACTTCTTCAAGCTAACATTTCCTTGATCTTTTGAGTGTTGCATCTTCATCAAAGGTTATGTCTCTTCTGATATCAATATGATGGTATCTTGGTATGTAGATTCTAAAGGCCTTAGATACCTCACAATATCCAACAAATATTCCCTTCTTTCCTGAAGGATCCAACTTAGTTCTCTTTTCTTTCAAAATGTATAAAAATATTGGACAACCAAATATTTTGAGATGGCTTACTTCTGGCTTCTTTCTGGTGAAATTTTCTTTCAGGAGTTTTTAATCCAAGTGCACTATGGGATAATCTGTTTTGGACATATACTGTTGTTCTTGTTGCTTCATCCCATAAATGCATTGGAAGATATTGATCGTGAATCATAGTCTTTAATGCTTCCATAATTGTTCTATTCTTTCTTTATTCTACACCATTTTGTTGAGGATTATAGGGAATGGTGAGCTCCCTCTTAATCCCGACATCTCTGCAAAATATTCCAAACTCATTTGAAGTGTACTCTCCTCCATTGTCTAACCTGAGTATCTTGGTTTTCCTTTCGGAGAGGTTTTCTACCAAGGATTTGAATTCCTTGAAATTTCCAAGTACTTCATCTTTTGACTTCAAGAAATAAACCCAAGTCTTACTAGAGTAATCATCAATAAAAGATACATAGTATACATACTCGCTTAGAGAGGTTGATGGCATTGGACTGCATCCATTTGAGTGGACAAGTTCCATAATTCCTTTTGCTTTACTATCGCTCTTTGGAAAATTATTCTTTATGTTCTTTCCTTGTGCACATCCCTTGCATACACCTTCATGATCAACCTTTAGTTTTGGTAAACATGTAACTTCCTTGCTTACATATGGTAAGGATTTGTAGTTGATGTGAGCTAGTATTCTATGCCAAAGTTCACAAGGACTTTCAATAGAGTGAGTCAAAGCTACATTTGAATGACCCTTTAAATTGTACAAACCACCTTCTTCTATTCCAATAACAAATGCATCTTCTATAGTTTTTCCTTTATAACACATAAGAACTTCACCATCTATGAATGCAACTTTGAAATTATTCTTATCTAGGGATGAAATAGAAAGTAAATTCTTTTTCAAACTTGGTACATAGAGTACATCCTTCATTCTCATTGGAGTTCCCGAATCAAGTTTGTAGGTGGCTTCTCCCATTCCTTTGATAGGGTATTGATAATCATCTCCTAGTGAAGATTTCTAGGGGGGAGTCCTTCTCTATAAGTCTAGAGAAAGTGTTCTTATGACCTATCATGTGCTTAGAGGCACCACTATCTATGAGTCGAGTATCCTCTCTAGGTGTCACAGATCCCAAGAGAGCGGAAAATCCCGAAAATAATATCTAATATCTTGCACTGCGGAAGCCCCTATATGCTTAAATAATAAGAGCTAAGGGAGCTCTAGATGGGTAGTTCATAAGGCACAATACTTGCTAAGGTTTTGCAAATGGGGTAGCAAGCTAAGTGGGCTTGATTGTGGAAAAACTCCACAGTTAAGCGCGCTTGAGCCAGAGGCGTCTTGAGATGGGTGACCACCTGGGAAGTCCTGGTTGCCGGGTGCAAGCCTCGGAAGTGATGATTGATGCTATGCGATTCATTTCGTTGGTTTCAATCCCATTTCTTCACCCCTGTGAGCATCACCCGATGCAATGAGTGCTAAGTGGACTATTCAAATCATGAGAATTATTGGTCAGTTGTGACTAATACTCATGAATATGGGTCATATATTAATGACTTACACTATGCAGTTAATCCCGAAAATAATATCAAACAAAACATATTCATCAATCTCTTCTTTAGCTAACTTGTTGAGTGGTTCATCATCTTCAATTACATGGGCATGGTGTCTTTTTTTATTTCTCTTCTTGTATTCTTCCCTTCTGGTAGGACAATTCTTAGCAATGTGTCCCATCTTATCACAATGATAACACTGGTAGGAGGATAAATCTTTTTGCCTTCTTTAACCTTTATGATATTTCTAGAATCTCTTCGGAGAGTGAGAGTCTTTATGAAAGTGAGTCTCCTTTTGAAAATGAGACTTTCCATTTCCACCCTTAGAATGAGCAGCTAGGGCTTGATATTCATCTCTTAATAGGACGACTTCTCAGTTGACCACTCTTTCTTCTTCTTGAACACATTCTTCCCATAAAGTGTCAATTTGGAGTTTCTCTTTTCTTGCACAAATAGTTTGGATGAAGGAATCCCAAGGTCTTGCGAGACCATTAAGAGTTTTCATCATGAGTTCATCTTCATCTAACTTGTCTCCAATTTCCTCTAATTGTTCCTTGAATTGAGAAACCCTAAAGAAATAATCTTGAATTGTTTCTCCTTTTTTCGCATCTTTGTATTCTTGAGTTGGGTTCTCAAGTTCATCTTCTGGTTGATGTTCCTTCCTTCATACATCCTGGTTAGGGCATTAAACATATCTTTTGGAGTATTCTTAGAAGACACTTGAGGGATAAAGTGGTATTTAATGGAATCGACAATTATTCTTTTAGCTATAATCATATCCTTCTTGTACTTCTCTTTGGCTTCATTTTCTTCGGGTTCTAGTACATTTTCTTTTATGATTTTTGCAAGGTCATTCTCTTCAAGAATGAGTCCAATTATGTACATCCACACACATAAATTTTCCACACCTTCTAATTTGTCAACAAGCTTGGTGCTTGCAGACATCTTGACCTAGAGCTACGAAAATGACCAGAAAATGAAAGTGCTAAAAAAATGAAATTGAGCTTACTAGGAGATACGCAGGGCTGAGGCAAGTTTGTTGGAGCCGACTATTTTTGAAAAATCCAAGTTTTACCCCCTAAAACTGGACTTCTGTGCTTCTGGATTGGTGTTTCTAGTACTGGTTCTGGTTTCCTGGTTTTCTAGTTTTCTGGTACGATTCAAAACTAGGGTTTGACTTTCCAGAGAATCCAGCCACTGAAAAAGTTCGCTTAAGCTGTGAAAAGATGCACTAGGGTAGGGCACACTTCCCAAGGTGGTTTTTGGTAAAAAATCCCTCTTCAGTAAAAAGTCGTAATTTTCTTGTACAACAATAGTGACGTCTAGATACCTTGTGAAAGATGCTCTATTCAATCAAGCTCTGATACCATGTTAAGTTTTTACTATTGTTATTAGGTCATTTACAAATTACATGAGCATTCAATGCATTTCCAAAACAACAATATAAAAAGGATCACTGGAAGAAACAAAATCACAAGGTACACAACATTTTATCTTAGGAAACCCTCATGGGGGAGAAAACCCAACAAAAACTTCCTCAATAATATATTTCCAATACAATGCCAAGACTAAGACCAAAACACCAAAGATAGACCAATACTAAGCATGTGCCTCTCTTCTCCTTCCTCCTTCAACTGCAAATGCCTTCAAGATATGCACACTAGATGAGTGAGTGAGTGAGTGTGTGTAAATTAGACACCAACCTCACATATAAATACAAGTGTGAGATGGCGCTGGGGTTGTGTCTCTTCACTTGGTTGAGCCGTCTTCTCCTAGCAGTGGCTAAAACCACTTTATAATTACTAGGGGCCGACTTTACAAATACCACTATACAAATACAATTTGACCAATCCACAAAAAGGGATTTGATCTTATACAAGACTCGACTTGATCAATCCGCAAAAGGGGATTTGATCTTATACAAGACCTGAATTGATCAATCTGCAAAAGGGGATTTGACCTATAAAATAATAATTCAAATATAATTAGAATATTCTTCGAAGTTACAGTATTTCAACACCTTTCAGAGGGATTCCCAACCTCCCATGTTGGTTATAGATCTCCTATATGTTCCAGGGTTGATGAAGAACTTGATATCAATTTCCACTATTGAGGATATGGGATATGAGTTGGTGTTACGTGATGGACATGTGCTCTTGTATCCTAAGGGATCCAATATCACTTCAGCCAAAGTCATTGGGATTTGTCATGAGAATTTGTACAAGATTATGTTTCATTCAACTAGAGCATTGATACAATACATTACCAACAACATTGACCTTTATGAGCTATGGCATAGGAGGATGGCCCAATTGCATCATGGGGCTCTGAAGATATTAATAGATATTGTTACGGGAGTACCATATTTTAGTACAGAGCACCATGAGGTGTGCAAGGGTTGTGCATTGAGGAAGTACACCAATTTTGTTTTTCCAAGCAGTGACAATAGAGTAGTGGGTATTCTTGATTTGATACATTTTGATGTATGTGGTCCTATGTATTATGCATCTTTGAGTGGATTTGTGGTTGGCGATGATCCTTTTATTATTGCGCTTTATGTGGATGATCTTTTCATTATAGAGGCAGAGTGACTCATATATGGTTGAAAGCAAAGTCTTGCTTCAGAGTTTGAGATGAAAGACATTGGATTGATGCATTATTTATTGGGATTGGAGGTTTGACAGGAACCAATACATATTTTTTTGGGATAGGGAAAGTATGTTTTTGACATTCTAAACAGATTTCAGATGGAGGATTGTAGGCTTGTGTCCACACCCATTATTACCAACTGGAAGAAGCTTAATGATTCTAATATATAGTTGGTTGATCCCATGATTTATCGTCAGTTGATAGGCTCTTTGATGTATTTGGTTAATACTAGACCAGAGATGTGTTTTGTTGTCAACACTCTCAGTCAGTTTATGGTGGAACCTAGGAGAGTGCATTGGGTGGAAACAAAAAATTTTCTCAGGTACCTACGAGGTATGGTGGATTTTATCTTGGACTATGTGAGAGGGGATGGAGTCAGATTGATAGGCTATATGAATCAGATTGGGTAGGATGCGTTGTTGACATGAAGAGTACTTCAGGATGTTGTTTCAGATTGGGCTCGACAGTCGTGTCTTGGTTCAGTCAGAAATAAAATTCAATTGTTTTGAGTTCTGCTGAGGCTGACTACATGGAAACCATTAAGGCCAATTGTGAGGCCATATGGATACACAAGTTGTTGGTTGGGATATTTGGTGTGCAATTGAATCACACAGTGATTTAATTTGAAAATCATAGTTGCATAAAAATCTCTAAGAATCCAGTTTTTCATGACAGGTCTGAACACATTGAGATTAGATATCACTTCATATGAGACTATGTTCAGAGGGGGGTAGTTGAGCTTCAGTTCATTTCCACTAATGAGTAGGTAGGAAACATCCTCACTAAGGATTTGTAAAGAGGCAAGTTTTTACCCTTCAAAGATAAGCTAGAAGTGGTGAAGAACACTTTCCTCAGTAAGAGGGAGTGTTAAAAAGTGTACCTAGGACAAGTGTTTCTCACATTACCTAGGCGCCTAATATGTGGGAAAGTGTCCAATGTGGTCCCTAACACATTAACTTTATGAGAATATAAAGTTAAAAATGACTTTGAGAATATTTCATGAAAAGGGTGACTAAAGATACTTTTAATCACCACCATTGATCTTGATGTTCCAAAATCTAATCTCTTCCATTGGATCATGTGACTTTTCATTTTTCCTTCAAGAATTTAAATCTAGGGAATAAGGCACCCAAGAGAGTTATTCATGTGCATTGAATGAGGGGAGAGAGTTGAGGAGCAGAGTAGAGAAAAGAGAGGCGATTTTGCAGCCAGGGCATGAATCCCAAGGCAAAGTGCTAGCATGCAAATCGAGGGAAAAGTTCAAAAATTAATGAGGCCATATAGTACAGATTTTTGAGAGACCGTACAGTTGATTGTTGGCACAAATATTGAGGAGGTCGTACAACACATATTCTGATAAGTTTGGCATGCATCTCAAGGATTCCATACAAAAAAATTTACACAGAAATCGAGGCTACAATTTGGCACAATTTCCTAGACAAATCATATAGAAAATAGACACAAAATTCGATGAGTTGGACTATACAACTCATACAAGAAATATGGGCACAGACCTCGAGAAGATTGGCACAAAAATAGAGGAGATTTATTGGTTGAATTTTCAAGATAAGTTTGTACATTTATTGTTGAAGAATATTGTTGTAACATAATTTATTCTCCGAGCTCTAAAATAATAAAAATCCCCTCTCTCACTTGTTTTCCCCTTGTGGGTTTTTCCAGGGTCAATTTGACTAAAAAATTGTGTGTTTCTATTTTTGAGTTTGAGCATTTATTCCAGTTCTAATTGTTGTTAAGAGGCTCTTGTGTTTCCTATTACAATTTTCTATTCATGCTAATATCATTTACAACAGTGAAATAAATGTGGGTTGGGCATTAAACAGTGAGAAATTATTGAGACTTGAAACCTTGTTGGGGCCTGAGAAAATTTACACAGTTGAAATTTCAAATGCAGAGGAAAGGGATCAAGATCTCTTTGCATATCTCTTCAAATATTTGGATGTGGTCTATCCGCCTTCTCTTATGGATATCTCCTTGGCTTAGGTCTTGCGGCTCAACTCGGCCTTTCCTCAGGGTATGTGCACATCTCCTCCCCTTTCAATTAATATTCTGGAAAATTTCTTATCACTCTTGGGTAAAGACTAGATGGGTACTCTGAATAATCTCCCTCTCTCTTTTGAGGGTTTGGCTTCACCTTCTTTCCTTGGTTTGGGATCCTCCCTAGCCAATGGTCCTTCACACCAATTTGTTCCCTTGGACTCACATGTAAAGGTATTGGAGGAGGATGAATCCTCAAGAGACTCAGAATATGACTTGATTGTTTCATTTAAGGAATAGAGCTATCCTTGTCTAATCTAATCTAAACTTTCATCTTGAGAGTTTGGGAAAAAATACATCACTTAGTAAATGGGGGTATTGGTCGAGGCCATAAATCACATCTTTCCATTGCCTAGAATTGGGCTTTGGTCAACATGGATCCAAGGAAACAAAATTATTTAGAGGGTGCACTTAGAGAATTGAAGTCCTTGGAAGGGGTTCCCCCATGAAAATTCTCTCCCTAAATTGCAGGGGTGTGACGTGCCCCTCCAAAAAATATACCTTGAAGAGATTGGTGGAATCCAGTCATCCCAATATAGTTCTGATACAGGAAACGTTGGGGGAAAGGGAAGTTGTTTCATTGTTATTGGAATCCCTTTGTAGATAATGGAGATTCATTGGACTAGATACCAGAGGTTTCTCTTGTGGGTTGGCTATTGTGTGGAACCCAATTAATGTAAAGTTGTAAAACTCTTGGGGCTTTGAGTTTGGTCAAGGAGTCGAAGTATGTATGGCAGAATGGGGCATGGTTTCTGATCTTAAATGTTTATGGGTTGTACGTTGACAACACACCTTTCTAGGAGTCTCTCTTTCAAAAATATTTCTTTAGAAGTGAGGCTATTATTTTGGGTGGGATTTAAACTTTTCCTTGGGAGCTGATGAAGTATGGGGCCCAAAGGCTAGGCTTGATCCTCTCTTTGATTTCTTCAAGCATATTTTGGAGGAGAAGGGCTTAACAAATTTTGATCTAGTCAAACTATCCCCCACTTGGTGAAATAAAAGAACGAGGGAAGACAACATTTCTAAGAGGATTGATCATTTTCTGATATCAGATAAGTTTCGAGAGAGATTATTGCACTTTCGGCAGTGGGTAGGATCAAATGGTGATTCTGACCACTCCCCTATTTTCATTGAGGTAGCCAGGGGGTCAAAGAAGTCGGTTAGTCCTTTTAAATTTAATCCATCTTGGCTAAAAGAGGAGAGCTTCCTATCCTTATTCAAGGAGGTTTGGGTTGCTTGTGACTCACAATCAAGGGAGAAGGCAGGGGTTCAGTTTGTGGCAAATCTTAAAACGGTTAAAAATGCTACGATGACTTGGGTTGCCGATAAACAGATGCAGGATGAACATGATCTAATCACTACATATTCAACACTCCAAGACATCTATGCTTCTGAAGGAGAGTGTTACATATCTCTGGAATCAAACGAGGCCCTAATCTCTCTAGAAGAGAAAAAAAATCCTCCTGGAGGATAAGGAGGAGGTATAGCGCCAAAAAAGTTGAGCTATTTAGCTCGAAAGTGGGGATGAAAATACTAAATTCTTCCAGGCCTATGCGAAGGGTAGGAAGATAGCAAACACTATCTGGAGTCTTGATGACTTCTCTAGGAGGGAATCTTCTTCTTTCAAGGGTTTGTATCAACTTGGGAGGAGCCACTTCCAGAATCGCTTCCCAGCTGATAGTTGGGTCAACATAGTTGATATAGTCAAACTGGCACAATACTTCCTAAGTTTTGTAAATGATTAATAAAATTAGGCATTCATGGAGGAGGTGATGAAGATCAAATTGTAGGAAGTTATTCATAGCTTTCAGAAGAACAAAATCCCATGGCTGGATGGCTAGCCGGTAGAATTCTTCCCAGGTCTCTATGATCTCATAGGAAAGGATATCTTGCAAGTAGTGGAGGAAAATCGAAAATAAGGATATCTGCATGCCCCAATAAACTCAACCTTCATTGCTTTAATGCCAAAAATGGATTCCCCAAAATATCTGGACAATTTCATGCCCATCTCACTTTGCAATTGTATCTATAAAGTGGTGACAAAAGTGATAGCGAGAATAATCAAACCTATCCTCTCGACCTCGATATACAAAGAATAATTTGGGTTTCTAGAGGGAAGACAAATCCATGAAGTAATTAGGGAGGCTCAAGAAGTTATCCAAACTCTAAAATCTAGGAAAGTCAAAGGGGTTGTTCTAAATATTGACCTATCAAAGACATATGATCAAGTTAATTGGCTATACATCAGACTTCTCCTCACGCATTTGGGGTTTGAAGTCCCCTTCATATACTGGGTTATGAGTTGTATCACTTCGACATCCTTTACATTTCTCATCTTTGTCTCAACATCACCCTTTTTTCATGCAGAGAGAAGACTCTGATAAGGATGTCCCCTTTCCCCTCTTCTCTTTCTCCTGGTTGTGGAGGGTCTCAACAGAGCTATGGCAGATGCAAATGCGAAAGGGGTCTTTCATGAAATCCCTATTCCTCCTACCCTTATGATCACCCATATTATTTTTGTGGACAATATTATGCTTTTATGTGATGTCTAGATGGGTGACATTGATAACTTGGTCTCAATCCTAGACCTCTTTGTGAAAGAAACATGTATGATCATAAATGAAAATAAATCTACTCTCCCGGTTCATAATTTGGAGGAAGAAATGATGAACCATTATTTCATACTTTTCCCATTTGAAGTTAAGGATTTTGATGTAGGCTTAAAATATATGGGATTTCATCTAAAACCAAACTATTATAGGATGGAGGACTGGAATTGGTTGATTGCAAAACTGGAGAAATGACTAAAACTTTGGAGCTACAGATGGTTATCTCGAGTTGGTCACTTGATTTTGGTTAAATCAATTTTAGAAGCTATCCTTGTCTATTACATGTCCCTTGCATGGATTCCAAAAGGCATGCTAAAGGGGGAAATAAAAATATGCTTCAAATTCCCATGGGTTGGCTCCAAGGATCTCTTTGTTCTACCTTGAGTCAAATGGAAAGCACTGACTGTCCCCAAATCTTTAGGTGGCTGGGGGTTGAAAAACATCTCTCTCTCTTTTCCAAATACTTGGATGAAAAATCATATTCGAGGCCGATCACAACTAATAGTCCGTGGAAAAATGTGATATTTTAGAAATACATACAACATGACTCTATTGAGGAATGGATCATAAGACCAAATAAAAATAGCATTGTGTGTTCCGTTATTTAGAAAGTGATAATCCAAGCTTTAGATGTGGTGGGTGAGGGTCTGTCATGGCACATAGGAAACACCACAAAGGTTAGGCTGGGCACAGATCCTTGGCTAGGTAGTGGATTAAACAACCTCCTTCCTCAATATATGATCCATATCCTAAACTATGGGGGACATTTCTTCCTGAATCATATCGCAATTGCAAATCATACTTATATTTGGTAGCAGGAGTGGAAGGGCCACGATCAAGTGGGATTGGAGGAGATGTATGCTACTCAATGGGACAACCTTACTTGAGCCCTAAAATCAACCCATATTTGCATCATGGATAAGGAAGATAAATTGGTGTAGTAACATGCCCCACTTCGGGATTATACCCCAAAATTAGGCTACATCCAATTAAATATAGATCTTCACTTACGGAAGCCTGCTTGGTGGTGGAAAGGAACATGGAAGGTAAAGTTCCCACTTAAAGCACACATCTTCAAGTGGTGCATGATAGTAAATCGCGTGCCCACATTGGATACGATGAAAAGAAGACAGATTGAGGGGTCGGGTTGGTTCTCTCTTTGCAAAGCAAATGAAGAATCAATGTCACATCTTTTCCTATTCTTCCCTTTTGTCATTCAAACCTGGAATGAAGTTTCATTGAAGTTGGGACAAGTATGTTCTTGGCAAGTCCATTCAGTGGAATAGGCATGGAAGACCCAGGTTTCAAATTTTGCCAATCGTAATATAAAGGCTCTTCCCTTGATAGTAAGTTGGGGTGTCTGGCTGGCCCATAATACATCCATATTCAAGGACAAATCTTTGGTCCCTGAGATCATTGACTCTCAAGGATTGAGTATCTTGTCCCACTTCCCTCAGGAAAAAGACTTAGGCCCTCCTCAAATTATTTAGGAGGCTATCATTGATCACTCCAAACCTTGGGATTTCTTTGACGGGGCATCCCAACAAAACAATCTGGTGTGTGTGGGGGGATCCATTCTCTACCTTGAGGAAAATCATGTCTTCAAAATGAAAATGGGATTGGGTCCAAGAACAAACAATTTTGCAAAAATTATTTCCCTGAAGCTTTTGATTCTTTTTACAGGGGAAAAGGGATAAAATCCATCTAGATTTTTGGGGATTCTTTGAATGTCAATAATTGGGTGAGAAAATCCCAAAGATGTCACAACATTTAGATATTTTCTTTACTTGAATAAATATTCAGATACCTGGGATCCTTTGACACAGTCTGTGTTCAACATGTCTACATGTAACTCAACATTGTCGTAGATGCTCTATCTAAAGAGGGCATTCAGTTGGGCTTGGGGAAATGGATGGTTACTGAAGAATCTCCAGGGAAGCACTTTGCATACTTCCATCGAACTTTTATAGAACCTCAACAAATTGTATCAACAACATCATAATCCGACCTATTTTGAATGGTATGGACTAATAGCATGGTATAGAGGCACTTGGCGTCACAATTGTTTTTGGCAATATAAGTGGATGTATGCAAATTTCGTTTTTTGTTCACTACCCACAACACCATACAACTTGATCTCAGCTTTCTCTCTGTTATATACAAGCTACAAGTTTAGATCTCCACATAATTTTATTTTATCTTTCTTTTTGATGCTATGAAGCATATTTTCTAGAATTTTGAACAACACTAGTTGTTAAAAGCACATATGTAATCGAGATCAATGTATTGCAAATACATGGTTCTCAGTGTATTCTACAAAATGTATTTTTTCTCCATATAAAATAAAAAACAAGTTTTTTTTC
>JZKD02S2027857.1:8794-19248 GCA_000966675.3 Picea glauca
TAAGTTCTTCGAAACTAGAAACATAAATTCTATTTTTATGCATAAGTAATCCATCTTCCTTCATCTCATATTCTTTAATTTTATGTTGTACATTTTCTTGTTGTAAGCTTTCCTTTACTTGTAGGTAATGCCGATCTGTGACAAAAACATCTAAAATTCTTCTCTTGAAATCTAACTGATGCATACTAACAACTGTAGCATGCATGCGATGTACTCTTCTACTAAGTGCATCAAAAATTTTATTTTCTTTTCCTTTGATATGAATGATGTCAAAATTGTATTCACTTAAAAATTCCAGTCATCTCGTCTACCTAGCATTTAAATTTGGTTGTTGAAAAAGATATTTCAAACCACTATGATCTATTCTTAATTCAAACCTCTTCCCCATGAGATAATCCCTCCACATCTTCAAAGTGTGAACAATGGAAACAAGTTTCAAGTCATGTGTGGTATAGTTCCTCTCATTCTCTTTAACCTTTCTGGACTCATAACCAATGACATGTCCATTTTGAGTGAGGAATCCACCAAGTCCTTCCTTGCATGCATCTATACATACCACAAAACTTCCATTTGGGTCATCGATATTTAAAATAGGAGTAGTAGTAAGTAATTCTTTCAATAGATTAAAGTTCTCTTCACACTCTTCTTTCCATTCAAATTTCATTCCTTTATTTTGCAAGGAAGTGATGGAATGAACAATCTTAGAGAACCCTGCTATAAATGTTCTATAGTAACCATATAACCCCATACAATATTTGACTTCTGAAAGATTCTGGGGTGCTAGCCATCTTCTAATGGCTTCAATCTTCTATGGATCCATTGCTATACCTTGTTCTGAAATAATGTGTCCCAAGTAATAGATTTTTTCTTGGTAAAAAGAACAATTACTAATCTTGGCATACAACTGATGTTCCCTTAACACTTTCAATACCAATATTAGGTGATGTTCATGCTCTTCCTATGACTTAGAATAGACAAGTATTTCATCCAGGAATACTATGACAAACTTATCCAAATAATTTCTGAATATGCCATTCATTAAGCACATAAAGACAGCTGGTGCATTGGACAGTCCAAATGGCACCACTACAAATTCATAATTCCCATACATGTCTAAAGGTTGTCTTATGGATGTCTTATTCCTTGATTCTTACATGATGCTATCCCGATATCAAGTCTATCTTTGAAAACATCTTTTCCCCTCTTAGCTGATCAAAGAGGTCATCAATTCTGGGTAGAGGGTACTTGTTCTTACAATGGATTTATTCAACCGTCAAAAGTCAATACACATCCTCAAGGTTCCATCCTTATTTTTTATAACGAGTACTGGTGCTCCCCAAGGTGAAACACTTGGATGTATGTACCCTTTCTTCAACAATTCTTCCAACTGCATTTGCAACTCTTTTAATTCTGGTGTACTCATTCTGTAAGGTGTTTTTGATACCGGGGAAACTCCTGGCACTAAATCAATATAGAAATCCATCTCCCTCTTTGGTGGAAACCCGACTATTTCTTGGAATACATCTTAAAATTCTTGTAGTATCGAAAATTCTTCAAGGCGTGGCCCATTTATATTTTCTAGTTCCTCCAAATGGGCTGAAAACAATTGACATCCTTTTCTGAAACATCTCTTCAGCTGTAAGGCTAAAATCTCCCTTATAGAGATGGGTCTTGGAACTCCTTTCATAGTGCTATGTTTTCCTTCTTCATCAAGACATGTAAATGTCTTGTTATGAAAATCTAGGACAACATGATGCTTGTACAACCAATCCATTCCAATTAGAATATCATAAGACCCCAATGGTATAATGTCTTGTTATGAAAATCTAGGACAACATGATGCTTGTACAACCAATCCATTCCAATTAGAATATCATAAGACCCCAATGGTATAATATATAGATCAACATTATTATTCACACCATTAAGACTTATGGAACAACCTATGACCATATCATGGATTCTCCTTTTGGTTCTAGTGGCTAGCTGAATCAAACTTGATTTTTCAAGATTATTTTTCTTCAAATGTAATCTATCCACTATTTTAGGATCTATGTAACGATGAATTGCTCTTGAATAAACTAAAATAGAAACAGGATGATTAATGATTTTACCTTCCACCTCGATCATATTGGATTGGTACTCTTCTTGTCAATCATCTAAGGCTGCATATATTCTTCCCATGTTTTCTAGTGTTGTAGCCTCTTGGATGTTGTGCATGGTCTTCACTTTTTCCTTTCTGTGAGGTAAATCCTTGTACATGTGATATTCTTTGCATCCCAAACATTGGATTGGTGGTCTTCCCCTTTTTCCCAAGGAGTCTTCTATCTTGGATTCATCCTTAGCATACTAGTCCAAATTATTTTTAGTTGGGCTATTTCTATTGAAAGGAGGATTGAATCCTTTATTTCTCTGATCAAACTTCTCCTTCTTCTTATCCTTCCAATATTTTCACAAAGACTCTCTGCCATTTCCTTGCTCATATAGGTACTTATCTTTCCTAATGGTCTCAGTCAAAGTCCTAGGTTCATCATATTGAATCTTCTATTTATAAAATGATGGAATTCCACTAAAAAACTGTGTACTTTCACCTTCTCATCTTTTATAAACCCCACATACTTTAGCAGCCCCATGAACTTATTTTCATACTCTGCCATGGTCATTCTTCCTAGCCCGAGTTCAAAGAAATACTGCATTTTATTGTCATAGAAGTTCTCTGAAAGGTACTCCTTTTGAAAATATTTCTTGAACTTATTCCAAGTGATCCTATTCTCATTAATGTGCTCAACTTGCTTCAACTGATCCCACCACATAGTAAATTTCCCATGTAAATGGTATGTGGAAATTATGGCTTCTAGGTTTTATGAGTAGTTATGCAATTGAAAATACCTCTTGAGTCCAAGAAACCATGCATCAACATCATCTTCCCTTTCTCTTTCACCATCAAAGGATGGTGGCTTAAGATTCCTCAACTCTCCTTGCAAACTGGCCAATTCATGTCTTATTCTTTAGTGCCTAACTTGAGACACATATGGACTACTTATGGGATATTTAGATGCATAAAATTTCCTTGCTGAGTAGGGAGGTGAGTGATGTCTATGAGTTCTACTAGAACTTCTTGAATAACCAGTTCTTCTGTGGTCATCTCTTCTTTCATGAAATCTTCCCTCTTCCTCCTGTTTTGAGTTTGATCCATTATTTGTTTGCCTCTGCAACTGATTTAAGATTTGCATCAATTGAGCATTTATATGATTTTTCTCTCTTATCAGTCTCTCATTGTCTGCTTTGTAACTCTACACTTCTATTTTCAGGGTTCTCATAGTCTCTATCAATGTTTCTTTCTCCCCTTTGGCCTGATGTATGTTGGATTATGTCTCTGCATTACCAACAATGATATTTTGACCATTGGACTCTTTATATTGGATGGAATATCCATCTCCTTCTTCCATTTATTGAATATGCATTCTTATACTGAACTAATATGTTTACACCCCCTAATTCTTCAAAATGTGCAAGCAACCATTTTGTTAGAATTATGCATATTATAATTTTTTTTCCAAACAATGCTACATGTCCTTTTTATTCTCAATTCATGAAGAAAATATGATCATTCTCCATATTGTAACAATTCCATGTTATCCTCCTCTAAATCATCTTTCCAATGATTGTGATATTGCGCCAATTTGATATTTGAGCTGAAAATTATGGCATCCCAAAAAGAAATCACTTTCAATCCCTTTTCTTTTGTTTTGCAATAGGATCTTGTCAAAATATTCCACAACTCCTTTAACTAGTACATAATTCGAATTCTGCATAAGTGATTCCTTCAATCCAATTTCCTTGTGACCATGGCTCTAAACCATGGGCTTATTCACTCTTTAGCACCTTCCTCTATATTCTTCTACACAGGAGCTTGTTTGAATACAATGTTTGAGGGATTGGTTACTACTATGCCCTTCATGCCTCTAATTGACCCCTTTACCTTATCATGAGACCAATGTTAGGACCAAGTCCTATGGAATTCGTCCTTCAACTATTCTCCATTTTCAATCTTCCAACTACCCCAGGAGTAAACTTCGTTGAAACCCTTCTATTAGCTTCACTAGCAGATCGGACAATTGAGATTTGATCTCCTGTTGATTGGACGGTCCTGAATCATCTGGAGGATTCAACGAGATCGATGTTCATGACTTAATAATATGTTGATATGGATGGCCTTAATCAATTCGGGACTTCAATGCTCCGAGACTCCAAAACATTACAACTCCCAAGTCGCTCAACTCCCCCGGAGTGATACTCATCAAAGCTCTTAACCTATCCTTTCACTATTAAATTGGATGGTCACAATAACTCCCAGAGGGTATCAGATCAACGGATCGTGTGAATTTTCTATTCCAGGACTCCAGGACATTACAATTCTTGAGTTTTTCAACTTCCTCGGAGTGATACTTGCCGAAGTGGTCATAAAGTGACGATGACCTCTTACTGTCAGTTAACACCTCCATTTACGCTATCCTTCCACTAGTTGATCCAATGGCCATGAATTAATCAAGCGTCGGGATGGATGGCCTTATTCATTTTGGTACTTTGGCACTTTTACTGGTAGAGACATTGGACACCCCTAAAGGACATACTCCCAGAGATGACATGGCATGCTGATGTCACCTATGGTGACGTGGACCCAATGTGTGGTACGTGTCACTAAAAAATGAACAGGTTAGGGTCCAAGAGGTATTGAATATGAGTGACACTTGTCCCCACAAGGTACCTCGACCACATGGCATATGACATGTCATCAATCGAATGGATGTTCCACTATATCTGCTCCAGATCTGACGACCTACATTACTCCCAAATTCTTCCCTCGATCTAACGGTCGACGCGATTTAGGGACTTTGGGTTATAGAAACTCTAAAATGGTTCGATTATCCTGTATTTAAATTCTCTAAGTGGTCAACACCATATGACCCTGACCAACGATTGATATTTCACCCGAGCCTCCTATTAGATTGGACGATCGGTGGGACTTCGTGACTTCAGCCTTTTCCATGCTTCTTCCCTATGTCCCATAATAAACGAAGCAACAAATTTCCATAGTTTTCCATCTCTTGCTTAGATTCGATCAACGACTATGACCGCTCTTGATATCTGTAACATACCTGACCACTCAGAGGCCAGGCTACGCCACTTAAACGGGTTGCAACACACCCAACCACCCGTAGGCTAGGCATGCTGCAGTCCCAAGACTCAGTTCTATGATCTCTAATTCAAAAACAAAGGACTTCTCAACAATGTTAGAAGCATGCACACCGCATGCATAAGACAAGATACATGTCACCGCATAAAAGAGATAAACAATGTGCCATGCACAACAAATAACCAACAAATAGGCACATTAGGATAGATATCTCATAGATAATTAAAAACACAGTGGAATACATTAAGCAGAAAACACAGAGATCACTTATCTTTGCAAGTAATCATTCACAAACTGGCTACAGACCAAGGATGTTCCTCCCAACCATAGACGTTGTTGTTTATTTACTCTCAACAACAGGTCACCCCCAATCCAGGGCTATAAATCCACAAGGATGGGTCCCAGGCCAAGTTTAAATACATAGTAGTTGACTAAGTAGCTCTCAGGTTTCCCAACCTCACAAAAATCCTAATTTCCAACTCTCTTTCCCCCTCGGCCTGCACAACCCCAAGAAATGAACACCTTTCTCTACCATGTAGTCCCTGAGGCTGTTCCATTTCTCTCTAGGGCTCCAATGCTACTAGTAAGGAAATCTCCCTACTGGAAATTCCAAGGAATCTCAGCTGTGGACAGTTCCATACGAACTGCCATCAAGTTCATGCACATAGGCATCCATTCCCTTCGGGAATGATTAGGAAATAATTATATCCATTCAATGATGGCTCTCATCTTCCTGCCATTTGTTTCCATTCTCATTCCAAGAGCACACGAACTAGCAGTAGTGAGTGAAGAGGAAGAAGAACGAGTGAACCAGTGAGAAGAGGATGAACCAAGGGAAGAACGACCCCAAAACAACCCCTAAGGGATGTTTAAATAATTACATGAAGACAAGAGCCACATGGCATCCCTCCAAAGAAGCTCATGTAACCCCTTCTTCTCCATAAAATCAATTATGGGTAAATAAAATAATAATAACAAGACTTAGCCCCTCAAGCCCCCTCTCTTGTGGAATCATAGCCCCCTCTGTCTTTTTTCCTTGTCGGTCTTGCAACCAGTGGTGTATTTTATTAATGTATAGGAAGTGTTACATTTCCTAGGCACTCTGGCCCCTTTTCAACTTTACCGGCTCACCAGCCTAAGTCATATTTACATAATACATTATAGTTTATAAGGGTTAGAACTGGGATGTTACATCCCCCACCCCTTATTTTGGCACTGTCCTTAGTGCACAACACCATTCCAATGTTATTAACATTACAATTCCAGGTCCTCTGGCCTTAATTCACACAGGAAATCCAGCCTAATCTTATATACATAGGCACTCTGGCCTAAAACATGTATTCATATGCATTTCGACCCAAAATATGTATGATGATCTTCAGAATTTATATTTCTGGCAACATTTCCAACCAGCAAGCTCTCCTTCCCTCTCAGCCCTGCACAACCCAAAGAAATGAACCCCTTTCTCTTCCATGTAGTCCCTCAGGTTGTTCCACTTATCCCCATCTTCAGTGCACTCAACCAGGAAGTTTCAGAGTTGTGGGTTCCAGAACTCCAGTTGTAGCAAGTCCATTGGAATTTCTTCCTTCCATGCCTTTGTCATTTAGTTGCTCCAATATCACCTTCTTTTCTCTCATAGTCTAGTACTTTTGTAGATCTTCAACATTCATTGTTTTCCTACAATATTTCAAATTAGTGTCGAGCTGCAGATATACCATGTAAATCAACATTTAATTGTCAACCCGGGAAGGTAGACTTAGAGGAACCAGCACAGGAAATGCAGGGCTGAAGAGGGGGTTTAAAGAATGCCAAACTAGTCCCTGAACTGTTAAAAGAATTCTTGCTGAAAGAAGCTACTGTACTCTACTCTTTTTTGCACGCGTTTTCACTACTCTGTACTACTTGGTACTAACCGGTACTTTTCTGTATATGCATGTAAAAGATAAACTGAAAACAACTAAGTTCTTGCTACTTATCACTCCACACAACTCAACAACCATCCTATGAAACTTTCTATTGTAATCAAATGAAACTTCTTCATCTCATGAGATACCCAAACTAGTTCTTGAATGTTAAGCAGTCTAAATGTGAAAATTGAAGAAGTGAAATCAATGGCTGAAAAGATAATGCTAAACCCTCGGTTGCAATGAAATGAAATTCTACTTCTATTAAACCAATGGGGAAAACTGCTGAAAGATAAAATAAAAAATGGAGTCTACTGTAAATGCCATATATACACAGCTCYGTTTCCATCGAAGGGGGCCCTGCCTTCTCTGTCAAYAGGCCGTTCTCTAAATCAACACATACTGGGAAATAAATAACCCACAACAAACTTACAAACAACAACAGTCGAATTCATGGAACTCTTAACTATTTCATTGAGAATAAGAATAGTACAAAAATGCTTGGAGGTTCAATTTCTTGTTCTATTCCCCTATCTAGTCTATGCTCTGTCTATCTCGTTTTTCTAAAACATAGCAGCGTTAGATCCCCTCTACATATTTCTCTGCATCCTTTTCTCGAGCATAGAAGCTCTCATCTCATGTTTTCCAACTCTCTGGCAATGCATGGCATCTCTTTACATAACGTTTTCGATCCCTGGCAATGCGTGGCATCTTTTTACATAACGTTTCAGCTCTCTGGCAATGCGTGTCTTTTCCCTATATGAATAATGAGTTACAAAAAGGTTTCAAGAGATCAAGGAGGATGAAACACGTTTTTACATAATCAATCGATTTCAGGATTTCCTTTCCCTGTGTCTCTTGATAAGCATGATTATATGTGCAACCGTATGCTTATTCACCCCTTAAGATAGGCAATTCCATCAAGTTTTCAACCGATTCCCTAACCTCATGACACGAAGGCAATACAAAACACGCGTGGCAATAATAACTCTGTTGACGTTTTCCAAACCGCCAATGTCCTCCCAAGAAGCATTGGGCACCTCGACAATAGTTTCATGCAGGGAAGATAGGGTTACTGGAGCTCAACATAGTCTGGAAGTGCCCATTGGTAGTAAACATAGAATTGAGGGTTTCAGCAATTCATTCAACTTCTTTAGAATACTCATATTCTTTTGTATGGATACGAAGGATTTCCAATCGTCCCACTTCATTGGAAACTTCAACATCATCAAAAGCACCAGTTGGTAACTTTGCTCCCGAGATAGATTACTCCTTGTCTTCCCTTTACAGCATTTGCACCAAGAGGTGACAGTGCATCCACATTATATCTTTGTTTTTAAACCCTTTCCTTCACCCATTCAGGGCCAAGCTCCAGTGAATGCAGAGCAAGATTTTGTCCAATGATTGAAGCACATATTGGGATATTATCTTGTGTTTTGAGCGGTTGTGCTCCAAGGCCCATAGATGTGTAACAGAGTATGAATAGCACAGAAAGAATGCCATTTTCTTAACAAAAGACTTCAGGAGAGTAAACAATATCTTCAAGAACCAGCAAGAAAATGTTATAAATCCGGAGCCCAACATCCCCCCATGCCCAGCCTTTTGCATGTCCTCATGCAAACGAATTCACCTCTTTAACACTGGCATGGTGATAGAATGTTAACAGTCCCAAGAACTGTCCATCTTGATTAATAGGAACTNTAATCAAATGAAACTTCTTCATCTCATGAGATACCCAAACTAGTTCCTGAATGTTAAGCAGTCTAAATGTGAAAACTGAAGAAGTGAAATCAATGGCTGAAAAGATAATGCTAAATCCTCAGTTGCAATGAAATGAAATGCTACTTCTATTAAACCAATGGGGAAAACTGCTGAAAGATAAAATAAAAAATGGAGTCTACTGTAAATTCCATATATACACAACTCTGTTTCCATCGAAGGGGGCCCTGCCTTCTCTGTCAACAGGCCATTCTCTAAATCAACACATACTGGGAAATAAATAACCCACAACAAACTTACAAACAACAGTAGTCGAGTTCATGGAACTCTTAACTATTTCATTGAGAATAAGAACAGTACAAAAATGCTTGGAGGTTCAATTTCTTGTTCTATTCCCCTATCTAGTCTATGCTCTGTCTATCTCCTTTTTCTAAAAACATAGCAGCATTAGATCCCCTCTACATATTTCTCTGCATCCTTTTCTCGAGCATAGAAGCTCTCATCTCCCATTTTCCAACCCTCTGGCAATGCATGGCATCTCTTTACATAACGTTCCAGATCCCTGGCAATGCGTGGCATCTTTTTACATAAGGTTTCATCTCTCTGGCAATGCGTGGCTTTTCCCTAGATGAATAATGAGTTACAAAACGGTTTCGAGAGATCAAGGAGGATGAGACACGTTTTTACATAATCAATCGATTTCAGGATTACCTTTCCCCGTGTCTCTTGATAAGCATGATTATATGTGAAACCGTATGATTATTCGTCCCTTAAGATAGGCGATTCCATCAAGTTTGCAACCGATGCCCTAACCTCATGACACGAAGGCAATACAAAACATGCGTGGCAATAATAACTCTGTTGACATTTTCCAAACCGCCAATGTCCTCCCAAGAAGCATTGGGCACCTCAGCAATAGTTTCACGCAGGGCAGATAGGGTTACTGGAGCTCAACGTAGTCTGGAAGTGCCCATTGGTAGTAAACATAGAATTGAGGGTTTCAGCAATTCATTCAACATCTTTAGAATACTCATATTCTTTTGTATGGATACGAAGGATTTCCAATCGTCCCACTTCATTGGAAACTTCAACATCATCAGAAGCACCAGTTGGTAACTTTTCTCCCGAGATAGATTAATCCTTGTCTGCCCTTTACAACATTTGCACCAAGAGGTGACAGTGCATCCACATTATATCTTTGTTTTTAAACCCTTTCCTTCACCCATTCAGGGCCAAGCTACAGTGAATGCAGAGCAAGATTTTGTCCAATGATTGAAGCACATATTGGGATATTATCTTGTGTTTTGAGTGGTTGTGCTCTAAGGCCCATATATGTGTAACAGAGTATGAATAGCACAGAAAGAATTCCATTTGCTTAACAAAAGACTTCAGGAGAGTAAACACTATCTTCAAGAACCAGCAAGAAAATGTTATAAATCCGGAGCCCAACATCCCCCCATGCCCAACCTTTTTCATGTCCTCATGCAAATGAATTCACCTCTTTAACACTGGCATGGTGATAGAATGTTAACAGTCCCAAGAATTGTCCATCTTGATTAATAGGAACTGCTGAGAAGAACCCCTGCACTCTGAGCATATGCTGTCAATTTATCCAATTTCCATATCAACCCTTC
>JZKD02S2027857.1:19258-31682 GCA_000966675.3 Picea glauca
ATTACATGAAGACAAGAGCCACATGGCCTCCCTCCCAAGAAGCTCATGTAACCCCTTCTTCTCCATAAAATCAATTATGGGTAAATAAAATAATAATAACAAGACTTAGCCCCTCAAGCCCCCTCTCTTGTGGAATCATAGCCCCCTATCTCTTTTTTCCTTGTCGGTCTTGCAACCAGTGGTGCATTTTATTAATGTATAGGAAGTGTTACATTTCCTAGGCACTCTGGTCCCTTTTCAACTTTACTGGCTAACCAGCCTAAGTCATATTTACATAATACATTATAGTTTATAAGGGTTAGAACTGGGATGTTACATCCCCCACCCCTTATTTTGGCACTGTCCTCAGTGCACAACACCATTCCAATGTTATTAACATTACAATTCCAGGCCCTCTGGCCTTAATTCACACAGGCAATCCAGCCTAATCTTATATACATAGGCACTCTGGCCTAAAACATGTATGCATATGCATTCTAACCCAAAATATGTATGATGATCTTCAGAATTTATATTTTTGGCAACATTTCCAACCAACAAGCTCTCCTTCCCTCTCAGCCCTGTACAACCCAAAGAAATGAACCCCTTTCTCTTCCATGTAGTCCCTCAGGTTGTTCCACTTCTCCCCATCTTCAGTGCACTCAACTAGGAAGTTTCAGAGTTGTGGGTTCCAGAACTCCAGTTGTAGCAAGTCCATTGGAATTTCTTCCTTCCATTCCTTTGTCATTTAGTTGCTCCAATATCACCTTCTTTTCTCTCATAGTCTGGTACTTTTATAGATCTTCAACATTCATTGTTTTCCTACAATATTTCAAATTAGCGAGCATGTCAGTTAAAAATTTGTGCATAAAATTCTCATTCTTTCTCATATTGTAAGAGTAAATTTTCATAATCCAATACAATACTTATCTGTGTAGTTCATGGATTTGCATCCATATGGTTGTCTCATTAACTTGGCTCACTATTTTCCTTTATGTACCCATTTTGTGCATGACCCCAATCAAGAGCTATCAAAGTCTCCTCTTCCTTGTGGTCACTCACTTTCCAGGACCAGGCTCAAGCATCCCCTTTTCTGCTATGCAATCCCTCGGGCGATCCATCTTGCCTGACCAAGGTTCTCTTACACAAGAATTTTTCTAGGAACACAGGGTTCTCATGTCACAACAATATCATTTTCCATGCTTTCCAACTTGCATATCTAACATCTCATCTGTATTATACACATACAGTCATCATGAGATATCATTATAACCATTTCAAACATAAATGTCAAATCTTTTTTATACAGGAAAATAAAATTTTCCAAGCATGACATTTCTACTCATAATGGTTGGCTCTATAGTTGTAGATACCAATATTACTTATGGGCTTACTTCCCTTCCATATCCAATACCATTCTACCCGCAATTTCTTCAATTTACATTCGGCCAAAACAATTCGTCAATAATTATCAAATCATAATTCCCAAAACTGTTTTATATAGGAAAAATAAAACTTCTAGACATGAGCTTCTGCTCATAACAATTTGACTCTTGCAGCAATAGGCATTGGTCTTCTTTATGGGCTTACAACACTGCCATTTCCCAAACCCCTTTCCTCCTACAATTTAAACATTCCTCAGCCAAACAAATTGTCAATATCTCATGTACAAGATATATATTTTCATGGCAATGATTCAAAACAAAATCACAAAGTTCTCTCAGAATTGTTTACAACTATATTTCAATTACTTCTATTAATACAACCATCAATTGGAACGAACTCATCATTACATACACATGTATTATCAGTCACACAAACTTTTCATAATGCAACAATTAATAAGATAACAATCAACATGCCAATACCCATGGTACAATCTACACAATGCATCCATGCATTGACTGCATAATACCACATAACTATGCCATGTATTCCACCATGATGAGTTGGAAGGTCTGGCCAATGATTCAACACATCATCCACACACTTCCTACTGCTTGCCTAACTATTTGGTTACCTTCCTTTTCCACCCAAACACAACACCAAGAATATAATCCTTAAGTGCTCTTCAGTGTTGGAAAAGAGGTTACAATCCAAACATCAGATATATAGTATATACTATCGAGCACTCACGTAGCGCTATAGCCCTTCCATATCCAACCATATTATGGTTTCACACATGACTAGATCTATGGATATTGATTGTTATATAAGGAGTATGTCTCTTGAATTACCTGGTTATGATCCCATTACCAATCATAACATAATATGAAATTGACATTTTATCTAAGTGCATTCTAGCATCAACAACACTTACACACTCTGGGCCTTCAGCCATTACATATCAATTTAAATACTGAAAATTAACTGAAGGAATCCTTACCTCGATACCCTTCAACATGTATGCATCAACGGAAACTAAATGCATACCTGCATGGTTGTTACCAACCTACTTGTTTTTTTCTGACCAACTGATATTTGTAGAAGATCAAAGACTTCTCCCTTCATCATTTTGATTACCATTCCTGCCATCCTCATGGGTATTCACCTCGATGGAAATTATAAGCAACAACAACATCCACATATTTAACCCCGCTGTATCATTTTTCCTGAATACATAATCTATCCTTAGTCATACTCAAACATTATTTCATAACAACAGACTATTCTAACTTCACCAGCATGTTATATGCATATTCAAGCATGCACATAAGAAAATTACACATCTATATGCACCAAGCATTTACTGTTAGCATGCCTACTAATGCATATGCAATTTAACTTCATTGTATGTTGCATGCACTGTAGTGCATTTCTGTTTCAGTTCACTTATTTATTTATCTATTTTTGTTGTAGTTGGTTGTCCTTGAATTCCTTTATATCCTTGATGCCTTGCGTGATCCCATTCTTCTCATCTGCACTATGGTTCCCTGGGTCTGAACACTTTTCCAACCACGTTCCACCTGGCCATTCTTTCCCACTTAGTACCATTCCCTAATGGAAATCCATTTTGATTCAGTGACAATTTTGAAGTGAGAGAGCATTCCAATTCCTCTGCATTGGCATATTGCTTCCACTGCAAACTCTGATTTAAGATTTTAGACAGTAGATAAGTCATATCTAACAAATCCTTCCCTGGAACTCCTATGCTTGACACATAGAGATTATTCACACACCACCTCTTAAGATATTTGTTTCCTTCCACATCAATCTTGCAATTGTCTACACATCTCTACCTTCAAAGCTATGAAGCCTTAATTTTCCTTTCTATGCCCATTAATGACATTATTCACCTTCTAGCTTCATGTTCCATGTGAGGATTCTTTCTTTTGTAGTACCTCATCCAACTTTTGTAAGCAAAGTCATGCCTCCATGACCCTAACATATGATCATATTCTTGAATTGATCTAGTTATACCTCTAATCCTGATAAACCTGCAAGTAGCCATCTTGTTAGAGCTATACATATCATACAAAAATTGTCAATTGAATTTACAGGTACCTTTTCATTTAAGTGATAATATTATTCTTTAATTAATATCAATTTTCCTTTTTATATGAATTAACTCTTTTTTAATCATGACTGTGTGTCGGTTCCTTTGTCTTCATGAGTTGATCACAGATATGGTTTGACTCATTGTATCATATTCATGCTTCTGTTGTGTTCTAAGTTCACAAACATATCATATTTTGACCCTTCATCAATTCCCTGTATTATTCTAGTGTTAACTCTCTGTCGAATTAAATCTTTATGAGGTGCTTCCTTCAAACCATTTACATATGAATAGATGCACAAAACCACATGCTTATTGATTTGAGTGTTGCCTCTTCTTTTCCCTTTGTTTCTTAATCCAAACCCCCTTTTCCTAAGGCTGCGTGACCTTTCGGTCAAGCGTCTTCAATACTGAGCCGAATTGGCTCTCCGAAACCTTGATGGTTTCGTTTTGTATCTAAACACAAGCCCTTCTAGATTTCTGGTGTAGGTCTGATGGCCCCCGTGACCTTCTCTTTCTCCCTTGAGAAAAATATCAGAGTTGGCGCTAGCTCCTTTTTCTCTTGGCCCCTCCTTAGATGTGACCTTAGGCGGTGACCTCACGCAGATGGATGATTGGGTCTATGCTCAAAGGTGGTTTGGAACCAAACTAGTTTTCTCTCCGCAATTCACCTCGAGCCCCCACGTGTCCTTTTTCCAAAATCATGGTCTCAATTGCGGCCCGCCCTCAACTTCGTAAAGCCCAAGCACCTCCCGTCCTCGCAATGGGAGGTGACCATTGAACTCATGATCTTGAAAATGCTTCTAAATGGACGACCGGGGTCTACCTCTTGGGAACCAACAGTTCAGATTTACCTCTCCTAGATCGACGATTGTAGTCGTTTCGGAATTCTGGACTTCATAATTCTCAAATCTCAAACTTTACTTCCCTCATGATACAAAGGATTCTTCCATGCATCCTTTTGAATCAGAAGGTGGGGAATTACTTCGGATGATCTGACGATCGACGTTTACTTTGGGTCCTTACCCAGAATCCACAGCTTCACGCCACCTGTTCTCATGATCTGATGGTTCAGGTCTATTTCGGATGATCTGACAGTCAATGTTTACTTCGGGTCCTTACCTGGAATCCATAGCTTCACACCACCTATTCTCTTTATCTAACAGTTTAGTTCTACTTCAGACGATCCGACAGTCGACGTTTACTTCGGGTCTTCGACTCTCCGAGCTTCGAGAGTTTCAACTCTCAATTGAAAACTCTTAGAGTAATTTCTCCGGAGTCCAAGATCCGTCGCCACGTATCAAAATACTGTAAACAGACACGTGGTCCAATAAGGCGAGTGACACGTGTCACATCCTATCTGACATTTCAATCATCCGCATGCTCAAAAATCACTAACACGTGGCGCACATCTCATGTGTCCACGTCATCCCCGATGATGTTCACAAGTCATGTCACTTCGGAAATTCTGGGGTCCACATCACCTCCTCGTGATGTCATCGTGCCCCACCACATTAGCTCTTCGGGCTTCGAGACTTTGGGAGTTTCCACAAGAGCACACTTCCAATTCTCCTGAACTCCAATTTCCTGAATTGACCAAACTTCCACCATGTGCCTCCCTTATCGAATGACCCATATTAACCTTGGACTTTGGGACTTTGGAAGTTACTGATGCAAGGATCAACGACTCTAATTCCTTCGAGCCTTCAGACTTCAGAAAACTCAAACTTCAACTTTTTTCCGAAATGTTTTTATTCGAAGCTCGTGATCTAATGACGCGTGTTTCCCACGGATCGATGGCTACGATTTCTTTGGTTCTCCATACTTTGGAGAACTCAACTCTCAACCTTCACTTTTCCCTGAAGTGTGCATATTTTTGCCGCGTTTCCTCCTATATTAGATGACTACAATTCACTTTGGATCTCTGGGGTTCGAAAATCTCAATTCTCAACTTCTCCTTGCTCGCCTTTTCTCGGAGTGCTTCCAATAGAAGCACACAATCGATTGACACATGTCCTCCTACAGATCGACGATCCCTGACTACTTTTTCTCTTTGGAGGTTTGTCGCTCGAGTACTAACATGTCACATCACTGCATGCCTTTCAATTTTTAGGGGCACTCATCGACAATTTGGAGTAACCCACTTTTCGCCCCGCAATTCTCCTGATCCTGACACGTAATCCCTTGGTGAAATTGTGGTTTGGATTGTGGGACCACCTTGGGAAATTATCTCCCATGCAACTTGGTTCCCCATAATGCCTCATTTTCATTGATCTCTCTCTCCCATGGGATCCGACGGTTGTGACCTTACCCTTGATTCCTTTACATTAGACGACCCCTGTTCACCTGTCCGCTGATCCAACGATCCCAGATCTCTCCTGATCCTACAGTGGCGATCACTCCCAAATTTGAAGGGGGATGGTCACGATCCTTTGAACCCATTACAACTAATCTCTCACGATATAAATCTTGCGTAGATTTTGCAATGCCATTCCTCCTGAGCTTTTCAACTTCACGGTCAGAATTTGATCTCAACCATGAGACTCTGACAAATAGACCTGGCTCATACCGGCCGAGTGTTTCAACCAGAAGATCTTATACCAATAAATAACATACTCGACCACCCAGAGGTCGGGCTACACCACTTAAACAGGATGCAACACACCCAACCACCCACAGGATAGGCATGCTGCAGTCCCAAGACTCAGTTCTCTGATCTCTAATTCGAAAACAAAGGACTTCTCAAAAATGTTAGAAGCATGCACACCACATGCATAAGACAAGATCCATGTCACAACATAAAATATATAAACACTGCTCCATGCACAAAAAATAACCAGGAGACAGGCACATTAGAATACATATCTCAGAGATAATTAAATACATAGTGAAATACATTAAACAAAAAACATAGAGAGCACTTATCTTTGCAAGTAAACGTTCACCAACTGGCTGCAGATTAAGGACGTTCCTCCCAACCATAGACGTTGTTGTTCATTTACTCTCAACAACAGGTCACCCCCGAGCCAGGGCTATGAATCCACAAGGATGGGTCCTAGGCCAAGTCTAAATACACAGTAGTTGTCTAAGTAGCTCTCAGGTTTCCCAACCTCACAACAATCCTAATTTCCAGTTCTCTTTCCCCCTCAGCCTGCAAAACCCCAAGAAATGAACACCTTTCTCTTCCATACATTCCCTGAGGCTGTTCCATTTCTCTCAAGGGCTCTAGTGCTACTGGTAAGGAAATCTCCCTACTAGAAATTCCAAGGAATATCTGCTATGGACAGTTCCATCTGAATTGACATCAAGTTCATGCACATAAGCATCCATTCCCTCCGACATTGATCGGTAAATCATTACATCCATTCAACGATGACTCTCCTCTTCCTTCCATTCATTTCCATGCTCAGCCCAAGAGCACATGAACTAACCGTAGTGAGTGAAGAGGAAGAAGAACGAGTGAACCAGTGAGAAGAGGATGAACCAGGGGAAGAACGACCCCAAAATATCCCCCTAGGAATGTTTAAATAATTACATGAAGACAAGAGCCACATGGCCTCCCTCCCAAGAAGCTCATGTAACCCCCTATTCTCCATAAAATCAATTATGGGTAAATAAAATAATAATAACAATAATTATCCCCTCAAGCCCCCTCTCTCATGGAATCATATCCCTCTATCTCTTTTGTCCTTGTCAGTCTTGCAACCAACGATGTATTTTATTAATGTATAGGAAGTGTTACATTTCCTAGGAACTCTGACCCCTTTTCAACTTTACCGACTCACCAACCTAAGTTATATTTACATAAGACATTATATTTTATAAGGGTTAGAACCAAGATGTTACAATATCCAAAAAGGACGACCACGACTCTATGATCCTTCACAAAGGATCACTTTCTGCACGATGCTCTGGATTCTGTGCAATCTCTATAGTTCTATATTTCCTGAGCTTTAATATTGCAAGGACATATCCATTGTTAACCATAATACCCCATCCACAGTTTTGGCCCATACCAGTACATTGTTTCAACCTAAGGCTCTAATACCAATTTTTAACGTACCCATCCACCCACAGGCCAGGCACGCTACTTCAAGTCCGCTTCTGGACTAATTTCGAGTTCTGATATTTTTTTAATTAATAAATATGCATGAAATATTTACATGCATAGATCAAGATTCAAGATACAATATAAAAGAAATGAACCATGTGTCGTGCACACCAATAAACAACAAGCATGCATATTATACATACAAATTTCATAGATAAATAAATACAGAATGAAAATAAATATACATGTAAATGAAACCATGATAGAGAGAGCACTTATCTTTAATGAAATTAATCACCAACTACCTGTAGACCAAGGAAATTCCACCCAACTATAGACACTTTTGTTCCAAGTCTCAACAACAATGTCACCCCCGAGCCAGGGCTATGAGTCCACAAGGACGGTTCCAGAGTGTCACTCGAATTCCCACACCAGTCAACACTCAAGCTCAAACAGGATTCTCAACACAGACAACCATCCAAAGTACACTAGATCTCTTCTACCCATCCTGCACAACCGAAGAGATTGGACTCCATTCTCTGCCATGCAGTCCCTCAGGCTGTCCACCTCCTCCCAAGGATCCAGTGCATCTGGTCAAAAATCTCCCTACTTGGACTCTCAGGATTCGTAGTTGTGGGAAAAAATTAATGCATGCCAATGCATCTCAGACATGCCAAAATTAATTCATTGATGGAATACACCAACATTCACTACTACCAACAAAACCATGGATCCTCTCCACAATTTGTTTTTCTCTCCCCAACCAAGATAAAAAAGGAATGAAGAATGAAGAGTGAGTGAAAGAGTGAATGGAGAGAGAACATAATGAAAGGTGTGAACAATGAACAATGAATAATGAACAATGAGTGAGTGAGTGCATGAGTGAAGAAGAATCCCCAAAACAAACCACAATATGGGTTTATATCTTTACTTGCAAATCAATAACCACGTGGCTTTCCCCAAGAATCTCATGTAACCACTCCTCTCCATTAAAAAATTATGGGTAGATAAAATATAAAATAAATACTTAGCCCATCAAGCCCCCTCTCTTGTGGAATCGGATCCCCCTATAACTCTTGTCCTTGTCTGTATAGCAGCCAATGATGTATTTATTATTAATACTAATCAAAACATTACATTTCCTAGGCACACTAGCCTCTTTCAATTGTTTGGGCATTCTGGCCTTTCATGGATTAAAAAAATACATTATTTAATACGGGGCTAAAAAACACGGGGTATTACATTGTATATATGATGTTGAGTATACATATATTCTAGTATTGAAGCTTTTCTTCAATATTTTTATTGTAAAGAAGAAACTTGTTGCAAATAAAGATCAAACCAGGTTATCAAGAACCATTCCATGTACAAATCAAAGAAATAAATATATGGGGTTTGTTGTCTAGCATTCTCCTTAATCCAAGATATTCAAGATATATCTTGTAGTCAAAGAGGAGTACCACCTCTATAAAAATGCAAGGGGAGTCATATCCTCATGAGGTTGTTTTTTGGACCTTAACATATATAAACATCAACAAGTGGTTGCTGTGTAAAAGAGGCAAAGTCTACCTTGTAAATTGAGAGATCAAAACAATAGAAAGTGACCTAATGGAAATTCATGCCCAAGTATGGTTTTGATAATTTACAATTTACAAGTTACAAGACTGTAGATTTATTGTAAACCCTAAAGACTGTATACTAAGGTGATTTGTGCCCAAAATTTGGTAAAGGGTTGAAATATACATGAATCTTTGGAAACTGTGCAAGGACACTAAATAAAATGGAAAAATGAGTTCTAACTACTTGTGTCCATTAGCTCAATGAGGTAGGAAGTTGTACAACCACATCACACATAGGCTAGTTGTTAGTTGTATTTCCATTGCGAAGACTTAAATAAATCATCAAAGAATACAAGGTTATAAGACTGGATAATAATTAGATAAATAAACAGACATATCAACATGTACGAGACTCTAAAAATACTAAAATGGAATATCTGATTGAGGAAAACAATTTTTTTTTTCTTTTAAACTTTAATTTCTGTATTTCTGCATTTGTGCACAAATGCACACCATGTTTCACTAAAATTCATGCCCATGTCTTTACATGCTTGGAATTTGAATGATTCAAGTTTTTGAGGGTGTCTTAGATAATTTTACACCTATCTATGTATTTATATTTTCATTTGCAAACATAAAAGTGGCTATTGTGTAAAAGAGGCAAAGTATACCTTGTAAATTGAGAGACCAAAACAATAGAAAGTGATCTAATGGAAATGCACACCCATGCTTCTATATAGATCCAAATTTAGTTATCTAAGTTCATTACATGGAAACTCTACCCACATGCATATGGGAAGAGTTGTAGATGCTACAACTCTACCCATAGGCTTGCGGGCAGAGATGTGACAACTTTTTCCATAGGGCTCCGAGCAGAGTTGCCATGCTACAAATATGACCACAAGAATAGGGGAAAAGATGTGGCAATTCTTCCAAGAGACCTATGGGAAGAGTTGTAGATGATACAACTCTACGCACAGACATGTGGGAAGATACGTGGAAAATTTTCCCATAGGCTTGTGGGAAGAGATGTGGCAACTCTGCCCACATGCATGTGAACAAAGTTGTATATGCTACAACTCTATCCAGATGCCCGTGGGAAAATATGTGGCAACTCTTCCCACAGGCCTATGGGTAGAGATGTGGAAACTATGGATACCTTGGATTAATTCCCACATCCAAATCTATTTTGGGTGGAAGTAGATCAAGGTTATTTCACATAAATCACAAAGTTCCTCAAGTTGGGCTCTGTACCAAATATGCATGACCATAAACAATGAATATGATTGGTTATATACTATGAAAAATACAAGTTCACCATGGGAAACCTATATAATCTTTCCATAAATAGTATTTTAAACTGATGCATTCTAGATCATAAAGTATAAGTCATCCTTTTGGAGGCACGGGACAAAGAGAGTGGAGGGAATTATGGTGGAATGGAAACTACTAGGTTGAATTTTCTCTATGTTAGACTGTGGTAGTCGACACTATGTTAAGATGCCATGGAATATGCAAAGAATTGTAATAAGTGTCAACTAGTTGGTCACCCTTATGCCTATAATGAGATTTCATTGCAACCTATTGTGATAGTGTGGATTGTATTAGACCAAAACAAGACCCATTTTATAGTGTGGATTTTATTACCATTGTGATAGTGTAAATAATACATAACAAATTAGACCAAAACAACCAACAAAGACACACGGTAATAAAATTTGGAGATACTTTTAGTCTAAAGTGAACACCCCACATATCCAGACAAAACCTAACTTGACACCATTTCCCTAACCTTTTCCTTCAACAAATTTATTACAAATAACCAAATGATATTTACAATTTTTCCCACAACACTTTGAGTAGTATTTCTAAAATTCCACTTACAAGTTTTCGTAATGGGATCTTTTGAGTAGCATTGATGAATGTTTCTACTAAGCACAAATACATGAAATAAATCACTGAAGGAATTCTCATAAATTTTCATATAGCATGACAAATTTTCCCACAGGCCCATGGGTAGAGTTGTCATTCTACAACTCTGTACATAGGCCCGTGGGTAGAGTTGCCATGCTACAACTCTACCCACTGACCTGTGGGAAAAGTTGCTAATGTAGCATGAAAAGTTTTTCCACTTGCACGTGAGAAGATTTGTATACATGGAAACTCTACCCATAGGGATGTGGGAAGAGTTGTATCATCTACAACTCTGCCCACATGCCCGTGGGAAGAGTTGTAACATCTCTAACTCTTCCCACTTTCCAGTGGACAAAATGTTATTGAGATCCCATGAGTAAAACATGAAATGTGTCTAAAAGAAACATCTTTGTGGTCCAATTTTTTCTTCCAAAACTCATTAACTACTTCCATCCATATTTCTCCAGGAACAATAGTGGTAATATTCTGATCCACATGGATCTCAGTGGCCATCCAAATTTTCTACTACATCACCAATTTTGAGCCCGTGGTTTTGATAAACCATGATATTCACCCTTTTGATGGGGAATGGAATGTAATACCATTTTCATTTGTTAATTAAATACATCATGTAATGGTATTATGTACATGCCTAGAACATAGCGTTAATGCACCATATCCCATTAGAACTCTACAGTTAAGTGTGCTCGAGCTAGAGTAGTACTGGGATGGGTGACCTCTCAGGAAGTCCTAGTATTTTACATGCCTATGGAATTCTATAAACTTAGATTAATTTATCCCACATACATCATGGGAATTTTTCTCCTCTCACTCTCTCATATATAATTGAGGTGAAGGAGGCCCTTTAAGTAGACAATGGAGTGTGATGTAAAGCTTGTTACAAATGAAACATAGCCAACATCTCTTTAGTTTCAGAGATAGGCTACCACATTCTGCCAATTTGTGTTCTATAGTGTTTTTCTCTCTTGTTATTTAATAGAAGTTGGTTTTCACTATATTTCTATGTTTTCCACATTATCTCTGTATATTTCTTTGTTATATATCGGTTATATTTTTGTCTTCATGTCATTCTCAAAATAATCCGGATCAGATTCACTTCACCACCTAGCCTAACATAGGTTGCTTGTACAATCACATCACACATAGGATAGTTGTTATTTCCATTTCCATTATGAAGACCTTGAGAAATCATTAGAGAATAAAAGGTTATATGACTGAATAATAATTAAATAAATAAATAGACATATCAACATGTACGAGACTATCAAAATACTAAATTGGAATATTCGAAAGAGCTTCTCTTGGTTTCGAGAATAATTTATTCTCTATTGAACAAGGCCAACCACGTGAAGGTGGAAAATCATCACCCCCACCTCACATCACTCTCAATTATCCATACCAATA
>JZKD02S2027857.1:31732-48278 GCA_000966675.3 Picea glauca
TAGATTAATTTATCCCACATACATCATGGGAATTTTTCTCCTCTCACTCTCTCATATATAATTGAGGTGAAGGAGGCCCTTTAAGTAGACAATGGAGTGTGATGTAAAGCTTGTTGCAAATGAAACATAGCCAACATCTCTTTAGTTTCAGAGATAGGCTACCACATTCTGCCAATTTGTGTTCTATAGTGTTTTTCTCTCTTGTTAATTAATAGAAGTTGGTTTTCACTATATTTCTATGTTTTCCGCATTATCTCTGTATATTTCTTTGTTATATATCGGTTATATTTTTGTCTTCATGTCATTCTCAAAATAATCCGGATCAGATTCACTTCACCACCTAGCCTAACATAGGTTTCTTGTACAATCACATCACACATAGGATAGTTGTTATTTGCATTTCCATTATGAAGACCTCAAGAAATCATTAGAGAATAAAAGGTTATATGAATGAATAATAATTAAATAAATAAATAGACATATCAACATGTACGAGACTATCAAAATACTAAATTGGAATATCCGAATGAGCTTCTCTTAGTTTCGAGAATAATTTATTCTCTATTGAACAAGGCCAACCACGTGAAGGTGGAAAATCATCACCCCCACCTCACATCACTCTCAATTCCCCATACCAATATATCTACAGGAAAATAATTGAAAGTGACATAGTACGATTCATGCATAGAAAATAGAAAAACAAAATTTAAAGGTAAATGAAAGAAAGAATGTGTGTGCAACTATGTGGTTTTGTACATACACAACATATAACATACATCCATAATAAGGTAGAAACACAAAGTATATATTAATATATTTTATCATCAAAATATATTTCCATTATACATGTTTCTCATAATATATACAACCACTTATTTTTTTCTTTTTTAGTTTTCAGAAATTTGTTGATTGGATCATCCATGTCTATATCTGCTTCAGTTGTTGGGCCCTCTCTTGGTGTTGATTCAATATGCACGATTTGATGCATTGTATGTATATTTAGGTACTCTCCATGACATGTAGGCCAATGTTGAGGGACATCTATTGCAATTTATCTTACTCAACATCCGACTGTTAATTTCAAATAAATCACTTATTGAATTAAAGCACAACTGAGTAGTCAACTAAACATGGAGTAGAATCATAAAATAGGAAACCAAATCAAGCATAGATAAACACCAATATTTTTGGGTAGATAGCCCTGGAAAAACCCCATAGGTAAAACCAGTTCTGAGAATGATTTTATTATGCTAAAAACAAGGCTCTCGTAATAGGGATAATGGCCCACTGAGAGAAATAAAATTGTAGACAAACCTGGGAAACCTTGACCTATTGTAAAAACTAGAAATGCATGCTTTTCGAGGTGTATGCATATTTTCTTCATCAAACCTGTGTATGTCCGTGACTGTCTCCACTGCAACCCACATACATGTACAAAAAACTAGTACATAAAATTTTGTACGACATGATACTCTCCTGTGACTTCCTCTGACTTCTCTCTTCTGCTTGATCTAATATCTAGAAAGAAGTCCCTTTCCACCTATCCAAGATCTTGAATCAGAGTCCTTCGTGACCCAATACTATGTGTCAACACCCTCAATACCTGTCAAGTTTCAAGTGTCTTCCTCCTTCACCCTAGCCTTGATTTTATAATCATGAGTTATATCTCCAAAGTGATTGCATGTTGAGATTTCTTCTCACACTCACTTGAGATTTAGAAACATGATAATTACTTTTAGCACTTTCCTTAAATATCTCAATTAACTAATTACATTATTAATTAATAAAAACAATTTACTATAATAATTTATTTAATCAAAGTGAATTCAAGAGTAGAAGGATTTGAATGATATCCACACGTCTAGATACATAAACCTGTGTAGAAATACTTTTATGATGCTACCACTAGCATCAACACCCCCTTGTTACACATCAAAATTACTCACTTCGATAGTGTCGCAAGTGTCGTCGTTACAAGTGTTGTAAGTGTCACATCTTGTCCGCAAGTGTCGCATCTTGACCACAAGTGTCTCAAGTGTCATAAACATAATACTGCCACCTTTCCTATGTTGTGCCTCTAATGACATCGTAGGGACACTTAGGACACCTCAATGACTAGCTTTGAAGAAGAGAAATCAGTTGACAAGAAGTACAAGACTTTTGCCATTGGAAAAACCATTCAAATATGGATTTTGGAGAGGAGCGCTCCCCTACCTACTGTCAAGGAGTGATAGCACTCCCTGGGCCTCTTTGGAGGAGTATTTGAGCGCCTTGTGCACCCTATTGGGGAAGCGCTACCCTTTCTGAGAAAGTTTTTGGTCTGTTGAGCCAAATCAGGGAAGAATCCCCTCAATTTCTAAAGGTGGTTGGATTCAAATAGAAGGTCAAGGAATGATATTAGGGAAGATCCTCAACTGAAGGAGAATAATCCTCAACTTATCCCAAATATCTCTCAAGTGTTTGGGCCTCTCCAATGTTATATAAGGAGGCCTTCTCATGGTGAAAGGTACATGAAAAAGATTGGAGGTATGAAACCTATGATCTCATAGGAAACATACAAAAAAAAGGTGGAGACTAGAGATTGATACCAAAATTATGATCTAGTAAGTGGTATTAACAGAAAATATTGGAGATGTCATCAAAGCAATCAATGTAGATTACTTGAAAAAAGAGGTTGGACAAGGAGAATTGGAAGAAGCTGTTGCACCTTCATCAAAGGATTGTAAGTACTTTTACTTGTTCTCATTAATAATCAATGCTTGGCCTATTTCTTTCAAACTTATGCTTGTTCCAATTGAGTTTGTATATAGTAGATGGATCTATATTTGAGCTAATATTAGTAGAGTAGGAATTCCATTGTATATTTGTTTGTTCCACAGGATCTATCAGGGAGCTTAGGATCGAAGCTCAGCCTGGAATTTGCAAGGACAAACGTCGTTAATAAGGTACATATATTTCTTATTCTCCTTCATATATTAGCTTGATTAGATCTAAAAGGATGCCAGTGTCCATGGTTATATAAGGAGACCTTCTCATGCTGAAAGGTACATGAAAAATATTGGAGGTATGAAACCTATGATCTCATAGGAAACATACAGAAAAAAGGTGGAGACTAGAGATTGATACCAAAATTATGATCTAGTAAGTGGTATTAACAGAAAATATTGGAGATGTCATCAAAGAAATCAGTTATATTACTTGAAAAAAGGGGCTAGACAAGGAGAACTGGAAGAAGCTGCTGCACCTTCATCAAAGGATTGTAAGTACTTTTACTTGTTCTCATTAATAATAAATGATTGGCCCGTTTCTTTAAAACTTATGCTTGTTCCATATGATTTTGTCTGTAATAGTTGGATATATATTTGAGCTAATCTCAGTAGAGTAGGAATTCCATTGTATCTTTCTTTGTTCCATAGGATCTATCAGGGAGCTCAAGATCGAACCTCAACCTGGACTTTGCAAGGACAAACGTCGTTAATAAGGTACATATATTTCTTCTTCTCCTTCGTATATTAGCTTGATTAGATATAAAATGATGTCAGTTTCCATGCTAAGAAATTTTATTTCCTGGCCTTAAGGTTCTAGAGTCCAAGAGGGAATCCACTTGTCCGCAGGAGGATTCACCTGTAACACCCCTTCTAGAGAGGAAGGTATTCCGCACCACTCCAAGTTTGTCTCTAAATAAAAAAACTTCCCTTTCACCAAGGGTTTGGTCAGAATATCTACAACCTACTCATCTGTGGAAATATATTGGAGCTTCATTTCTCCCTTCTGTATCCTATCTCGAATGAAGTGGTATCTGATCTCAATATGATTGGACCTATCATGGAATACTAGATTCTTCGAGATTTTGATACAACTCTAATTATCTCCGTATATCACCGTAGGCTCCAACTCTTGATCAAATAAACATGTAAGTAACTTGTGAAGACAAATGGATTCACAACTAGGCATACTTGCTTCCATATACTCTACCTTGCTAAGTTGAATGCTACAAAAGTCATCCTTCTATTGAACCAAGTAATCACTATTGATCCCAAGCTGAAGAAACACCCCGAGGTGCTATTTCTGTCTACTACACTCCTTGCATAATCTAAGTATTTATATCCTTTCAAATCCACTCCATATCCTCCAATGTATCTCAATCCATACTCCATTGTACCTTTCAAGTACATGAGAACATGTTTTTTTGTGATCCATTGCACCTTCCTCAACTCCATGATGAAATGACTCAAGGTTTTCACAACAAAAAAAATATTTGTCCTAGTGTTGACAAAATACATCAAGGACCCTATTAGTTGTCCATATATCCTAGGATCCACCAACTCTGAATCTAAAGTGATCACCTTCTTAGGATTGGTAATCATAGGTGTAGCCACTGGTTTACATTCCTCCATCCCAAATCTCATTGATCAAATAAACATGTAAGTAACTTGTGAAGACAAATGGATTCACAACTAGCCATACTCGCTTCCATATACTCTACCTTGCTGCGCTGAATGCTACAAAAATATGCCTCCTGCTGAACCAAGTTATCACTATTGATCCCAAGCTGAAGAAACACCCCAAGGTTCTATTTCTATATACTACACTCCCTGCCTAATCTAAGTATTTATATCCTTGCAAATCCACTCCATCTCCTCCAATATATTTCAATACATACTCCATTGTACCTCTCAAGTACCCAAGCACATGTTTTTTTGTGATCCAATGCACCTTCCTCGAATCCACGATGAAACGACTCAAGGTTTTCACAAAAAAACAAATATTTGTCCTGGTGTTGAGCAAATACATCAAGGACCCTATTAGCTTCCCATATATCCTTGGATCCACCAACTCTAAATATGAAGTGATCACCTTCTTCAGATTGGTAATCATAGGTGTAGCCACTAGTTTACATTCCTCCATCCCAAATATCCTTAATATCTCAACTGCATACTTCCCTTGTCCAAGGAAGATCTCCCATGATACCTTCCATACCTCTAACCCTAAGAAATAATGCATCAAGCCAATGCAATTCATCTCAAACTCATTAGCTAAATCTTCTTTACACCTTGCAATAATATCCTTCACACATGTGAGAAAAAAATCATCAATGTACATAACCAAGATGAGTGGATTTGACCCAACAAGTATGAAGTACAAGTTAGGATCCACCTCACTCTTGGTAAAGCCCATACTCTACAAGTATCCATCAATATTATAATACCATTCCCCGAGTGCATGTTTGAGTATGTACAAGGATTTATTAAGCCTACACACATGAGACTCCCTCCCATGTACCTCAAAGCCCCAAGGTTTATCTATGTATACTTATTCCTCAATGATCCCATTGAGGAAAGTTGTTTTCACATCCATTTGATGTATCCTCCACCTCATAACTGAAGCAATAGAAATAAAATCTTGAATAGAAGCATACTCGACGACTGAATAAAATGTCTCTTCATAGCCCACTCACTCTTTCTGGGAGAACATTCTCACCACAAACCTCACTTTTAACTTCTTGATGCTACCATATGCAACATGCTCGATCTTGTAGAGCCACATGAAACTAACAACTGAATTCCCATTTGGTCTCGACACTATGTCCTAAACATCATTCCTGATAATAGAGGTGAAATCCTCTACCATGACATCTCTCCATACCTATTGATCTGTTTCTTCCTAAAAACTGGAAGGCTTAGCATCAATGATGCTACTCATAAGCATCATATAGTTTGAAAACTTCTTTGAAGGCCTTTTCTCTCAGACTTCACTCATAGGAGCCTCACCATCATTCCTTAATGTCTATAATATCCACCGAGGTCTCCTCATAGGACTCGAAGGGGCTAACTCCACCTCCCCACTTGAATTCTAAACTACTGGTTGTTTCTCATCCTTCAGAGCCTGTTACTCCCTGTCCTCTATCACTACTGATGATTCCTGTGATATGCTAGATGCCAAGTTATCCTCAAAATTAACATCTCTTCTCACAAATATCTTTCGTTGTGCTATAATGAAGATCATGTAAGCCTTTGAGGTCTCACTATACCCTAAAAATATACCCTTCTGTCCTAATGGTTCCAGCTTCGACCTTTTCTCCATAGGCACATGGATGCAAAATGGACAAAGAAAGATCCTCAAATGACCAATCTCTGGCTTCACCCCTGAGAATGCCTCCTGTGGAGTCTTGTCCCCCAACACCTTGTGAGGGCTCATGTTCTGCACTTACACTTCTATGTTACATGCCTCTTCTCACATGGACATAGGAAAATCTTGGTCTTGTACCATAGCTCTAGAATAAACGATGATGGGCCAATTATTTCTCTCCACAAGACCATTCTGTTAAGAGTTGTATGAGACTGTCAGCTCCCTCTTGATCCTGAGCGATAACTGGGGGAGGGTATGAGAGGGTTGTCCCTGGGAGAGGGTATCTAGGAGATTTTCTTGAGCGACAACTCCCTTGAAAAATGGTTCCCAAGACTTGGGAAGACCATTCAATGTCACATTCACGATCTTTGCGTCTTCTATTTTCTCCCCTATGGCTGCAAGATTATCTCACACATGTGTGATCCTCATGAGATAGTTGGTAACATTATCATATCTAGACATCTGCATCAATCTGAGTTTATTCCTTAAGACCATCTTCCTATTCATGTTTGTGTTCTAGAATAACTCTACCAAGGAATCAAACATCTATTTGGTTTTCTTCTTCTCAATTAGGTGAGGGATTAAATGATCCTTCATATAATCCAGGAGGAACCTCTCCAATTTGATCTCCTTCTTGTTTTGAGCCTCCAAATTTGTCGGATCTATTGGTGGAGTAACTACTTTATCCATTAACTCCCAAAGGTCTCACTCCTTCGACACCAAAGTTACTCTCACTTTCCAAGATAGAAAGTTGGATGCTCCATACAATTTGTCTTCAACTCTTAATGATGTTGTTTCCATCCCTAAGACCTGATAACCTACCCTAGAAATAACCGGTTGTTGAAAACTACCCATGTACTGACCTGTACGGACTTGTACATGAATGTCACTACTGCAACTTGCGTATGTACGTGACATTCACAACTGTAACCCACATATGTACGTGACTGTAGCTACAATAACATGCTTATACACGACTATGCTCAATGCCTCTTGTGTATATACACGACTATGCTTTCTGTGACCCATGTACACCTCTGTACACCTTCCAAAAACAAGTTTTACCTATGTACGACTGTTTCCCACAAATTCGTCCTTCGTTTTACACTTATTGGTTGTGGATCTGCTATGGATCTGAGATAATGTACTTGGTTTCCTCTCAAAGAACCTACTTTGATACCATGTTGAAATTTATTATACTAAACACCCGACCGTTAATTCCAAATAAATCATGTATTGAATTAAAGCATAACTAAGTAATCAACCTAACATGCAGTGGAAACATAAACTAGGAAACCAAATCAAGAACACATAAACACAAATAGTTTTGGGTAGTTACCTCTTGAAAAACCCTAGAGGGAAGAACAATGCTAATAATGATTTTATTATGCTAAAATCAAGGCTCCCGTAATAGGGATAATGGCCCATCGAGATAAATACAACTACATATAAAACTAACAAAGATTGACCTGTTGTATGAACCATACATGCATGTTTTTTGAGGTGTACACGACTTTCCTTTAGAAAACACAGATATGTATGTGACTGTCTCCACTACGAACTGCATACATGTATGAAAAACATGTACAGAAACTTCTGTATGACACAACACTCTCCTGTGACTTCCTCTGACAGAAACCCACCTACGTGATCCTCTGTTCTCTCTTCTCCTTCATCTGATCTCTAGATTGAATTCCTTCTCCACCTATCCAAGATCTTGAATCACAGTCCTTCATGACCCAATACTCCGTGTCGACTCCCTCAATTCCTGCAAGTTTCAAGTGTCTTCCTCCTTCACCCTAGCCTTGTTTTTATAATTGTGAGTTATATCTCTAAAGTGATTTCAAGTCGATATTACTTCTCACACTCACTTGAGATTTAGAAACATGCTAATTAATTTTAGTATTTTCCTTAAATAATTCAATTAACTAATTACACAATTAATTAATAAAATCAATTTACTTTAATAATTCCTTTAATCAAAGTAAATTCAAGATTCGAAGGCTTTGGACTATTTCCACGCATCCAAACACATAGACATGTGCAAAAATACATGTCTGATGCTACCACTAGCATCAACAACTCTGTCTACTTTAACAAAAAAGGTTTAATTGACACAGATAGTTATTATTCATAGAAGTAGTTCATTAATTCAAATATCATTACAATGTTCTTTACTAGGTTGACTAGTCAAGACCATTGGTTCAACTGCCATGCATTCCTACTCTCACCAAGCATTATATTCTACATGATTTTTCATCAAAATAAGAAAAGTTACAAGTACACCATCTACAAGTAAATATTAATAATTTTATCAATCCATACTTTTGATTTTATAGACATAATACCATCATGGCCGAGTTGCACACCACCATCATCGGGTTGCACTCCACTTTCATGGTTGGGATGCACACCACCATCATCAGACTACACTCCAATGTCATGGGGTTGTTTTCCACTACTAGCCTCATTACTATTGTTCCTCTCTTTCTTAAAACAAAAAATACACATTCATTTATGGGTGAAATCAACCGTGAATAGATTTTACAAGTAATAAACAACTAAATTCCATTGATTTTACTTATGATTTCGTTCAAAGGGGAATATTGTGTTTTCCCCATGCTTTTTCGGTGTTCAACCATGACTCTAAATACACACTTGAAATAGAGACAAAGGTCTTCTTTTATGGTCGTTGTTTTGAATTAAGTCCCCCACATTGCACAAAATTGCAAATTTGGCTTATTGGATGCAATTAAATAAAAGTTGGATGATGATAGGAATGATATGGTTTAATTATTTGGTACTTACAATTCATGCTTTTAGTTTCATGTAACCACCCTAGCCAAGTTTGTGTTGTCCGTGTTTTTCTAGTCTTGTCTTGGTTGCTTTTGATGTGTCTGGGAGACTACAAAATTTTTCCAATAGGTTGCATATCACATTTTTTATAGATACCTTCCTAGTCCAGGTGGCGTCTTTCCTTATTTTCTCACTCTCTTCTCCTTTTCATCCTCCAATATATTATTCCACTCAATCTATGGAATCGTCAGAGGATGGTCATACCTAGGGTTTGTTTTCAAATGAACCCTATATTTATCCCTCACATATTTCAAATATGTACCGACCAATGAGGTGACTCCAATTTTGTAGAATGAATCACCAAACAGGTCGACCAAGTGGTCAATAAGTTCCTTCTTCAAACACGGATTTTTATCATTCCACTGTGTGCATTTGGTGGGCCCAAAAATGTCTAATGATTTGTCATTCATAAAACATGTGTTGTTATCTGCAGAACAATATGATCATTAATTTAAAATAACCATAGATATGTATGTTTCAATTAGATAATAGGAAATAATTAAGATATTAATAAATACCTAGGATTTTTTGTATCTTGATCGAAACAATGTTCTAATCCGCCAAAAAGGTAACTGGCAGTGTTCCCTTGCTGGTAACACATGACGATCCAAGAAAATAATATGTAGAATCACCAATTGCCTCATCTCTACCATCAAGTGCTTAGTCTAGCGTGCACTATGCTGAGGGTGTGTCATGGGCCCGAGACGGTTCAGTTGTCTCAGTCATGAGGTTGTCATCCACAAGAAGAGAACTAAAGAGCCTCACGAGTATGTGGCTCGTGGTAGGATGTTGTGGTGTTTGAGAATCACTGTTACCAACAACATCCTCAGGAGAAAGTTGTTGAAGTTTTCTTAATAAATCCTATAAAAAGAAAACATATTTTACTAAGATCATTTAAAAGTAGAAAAAAAAAATTCATAAATGAACATATTTGATAAATAACCTTTTTAAAATATGGCGCTTACCGCAGATCATTTTATTTCCTCCATCAAAACTCTACACCTTTGTGTTTTCTCCTTTGTTGATTCACACATACACAATTCACTAAGTTCAATGTTTTTTTTTTCTCACATCCTTTTTAATTGTCTCAGTGAGGTTCAATTCAAACATGTCGTCATCATTGTCGACATTGTCAAGTACATCAGTTGTCGACAACTACATATATCAACAAAAAACCAAGTTAATTCAATTATAAAAATAAATAAAAAAATTCACTTTAAATGGATATGGATATTGATAGTCGTTTACCTTCTCTGAGGCTAGTGCCTTCCCATGATCACTCTGCCACAATATAAGAAGCATTACATATTAAAATGTTACCTTATAACATGAGAAGCATGAGATATTAAAATGAATGTTAAAGATAAAAAATAAGAATCATTAAATAGAGTTTGGTTGAAGTTATGGTGTCAACATCCATCTTAGAAAATGGATCAACATCCATTTTCATTCATCTTCCTACGAATACCATTCATATGTGCATAATTTTTCTAGAGATATAACTCCACTGTAAATGAAAAAACAAAGCACAAAGGGAAAAATCCTTAAAAATGCATGAAATTGGGGCATGATGAAACATGCATGCCCAAGTCTTAACACACTTGCAATTTGAGTGATTCAAGTTTCTGAGGGTGTCTTAGATTATTTTACACTTGTCTACATATTTAGTGTTGTGTTTGTGAACATAAAAGTGGTTGTTGTGTAAAAGAGGAAAAATCTACGTTATAAATTGAGAGACCAAATCAGTAGAAAGAGAGACCAAATCAGTAGAAAGTGCCCTAATAGAAATGCATTCTCATGCTTCTATATAGCTCCAAATTTAGTGATCTAAGTTTTGGGGTGAATTTAATAACATTCCGAATCTATGTATATAATACAGGGTGCATTTTCAAATGAAAAAACAACTTCTACCTAGAACCCAAATTCAAGACCTTTTGTAAAATGGATGATAAAACTAGATTACTATAAAATGCATGCCTAGGAATCGTATGAACTCCAAATTGAGTGATAAAAGTTGCGGAGTTTGTATTTTATCATTTTACATATAGTCATACTTTAGTTGTGCATTTTGAAACCAAAAAACCCTATACTATGCATAAAGGTTACAAATTGCTTTGTAAATGCAAAAACAATGCATAAAGGGAAACATGCTTAAAAATTTATGAATCCATGGCATGATGAAAATGCATGCCTAGGTCTTAACACACCTACAAATCCCATATATATCAAACATCTGGAATTTAAAGGGGATGGATGGATGGATTCAAAAGAAAAATACAATAAAACATACAAGGTATTCCTATTACAGCTTCATAAAACACTTAGGATAACTTCATGCTTAATACATTCAACTATATCACAATATCACTTAGGTAAAAATTAATGTACATGAAAAATTACTTAGTAAAATCTTCCCTTAGGGAGTTGGACGAGTGCCACTAGATTTTCCTTGTCTTCCCAATGGTAATTTAACAAATTGGCACAATCTTTTCCAATATTTTCCTATCATATACTTATGATCATTCAAGTTTCTTACTTCCTCGTCCAAATTAGTGTATTTCTCATAAATTGGGGGAGGTAATTTCCTGAAAATCATTTTCAAATTGTGCAACAACTCAAAATACCTTGCCAACAATTCTACTACACCTTTTCCCTTCAAAGTACCATCAATTTTTTCAAACTTGTTGTCACTGTTCCCTCTATCTTCTAATAACTTCGAATGGTTGTTCATTGGATACAAATACCCATTTTCATTCAAGAACTACAGTAATCCATGCTTGATGACATCACTAAAAATCTTCTTAAAAGTAGAGATTTCCCTCATAAGCTCATGACACTTAGTTTCCACATTAAATGCAACAATATCCTTTTTGTAATGACTCTTTTAACATATGTTACAATGCTATTTCTGTCATTCAATTGTAAATCATTCAATTCCTCTTTAGTTCTATTGTTCAAGAACTTTATTATATCAACTACCAAATCAGGTTTATTATCCAACTCAATTGTTGTTCATTTTATGTCTTTCAAGACTACTCTGATTAAATCAAGCTCATCCCGCACCATGGTAAAATAAGACCAATTCTTAAATGTTAGCTATATCGTCCCCAAATGATATTCTTAGATCCTTTCATGGCTTCTCTCCCTATCACCCTTGCCTTCATTTTATTTTTGTCCTTTTTAGATTCCTCTTTAGCAGCATTGATTTGTGCCAAACACAATTCTTTTCTCTTCACCTGATCTTCTAGTTCTGCTACCTTAGCATCTCTTTGTTTGAACTAATTTTTCACAATGTCCAAATCTATCTCCTTCACACTCAAATTAACCATAAATTTTGATAAGCCCTCTATTGGGTCTAATGGAGCAGTTTTCACTGTAGCTGACTTGGCTACATGCAATCACTGAGTTTGTTGGTTTTTCAAGGTTTCAATTTTGGCTTGTAGGCATTCTATGATATTTCTACTTTCCAATAATTGTTGGTAAAGATGGTCCTTTTCCTCATGACTATCTTGCAGCTCTGGGTATGAACATGTTGTACATCAGGAACATTTATCTTTTTCTTAAGGATATTAATCTTATTATCCTTCTCTTTGATTATGTCTCCTATAACATTCAGATTTTTAGGATATTCTCCTAGGGGAATAATCTTCCTCTCCAACTCGTTAATTCTATTGGCTTTAGTTTCCACCCTCTCGTACTTCAACTGCTTCACTATTTTGATTACCATATTTTGCATCTTCCTCTCACTAGCAGAGGATTACAAGAGCTCTCTATACAACATATCACTTGTTTTCTAGTGAAACTCAATCATATCCACATGGTGGATATCCTAAAGCTTTACTCTCATTTGAGTGGCTTTGTAATCTACAAGAAAAAGAGGCTTCAATACCCTTGACTCTAGTAACACCAAATTGAATATACCTTGCTGGTAATCCATAATAGATAGTAATTTTGTTTGAGTTGTGTTTTCTCCACAAGTTTAAGGATACATTTCCTTTTTCACCCCTTGATTTTTTCTCTTTATATCCAAATACCATGAAAATAATGAGTGTTTCTTATTAGAGGTTCCTTTAGTTGTAGAGGTTTGTGAAACTTCTGGTGTTGATAATAAAGCTGAAGTGAGATACTCAATAGTGATAGCAAGTACCTAGGATGAACTAGTTTCACTTGATCCTTGTTTGATTTGCAATATACCCTTCCCTTCTCCTGTAAACTCAACTAAGAACCCTTGTAAGTCTAATTCTTCATCACATTTAGTCTTTTTTCTTAGTTTCTCACTCAACTGATCATCAATATCCATTTCAGAATGCATGTTTGAAAATCTCTTCTTTCCAATTTGTAATTCATGTTTCTAAGGAGTTTGAGTTGCATTGGGTTGGTCCATTGACTAAGTGATAGTTTGATTTTGGGCCTTTTCCTCTATAATCTGCTTAATATATTCTTATGAATCCAAGTTAGCATTTATTTCCACTACCATATTTTGTAGATGCTTGTACATGGGCCTTCTAGCTACAATCACATCATGTGGGTCATACATCCATTTACTAACTTTTTCAAAATCTAGTTGTTGTAGCATTTCTTCTATAATAGCTAAAGTAGTTCTAAGATTGACCAATAAAGGGCCAACCTATTGAGATAGCTTGAAAGTGATGGACAACTTATGCTGGGAAAAATGAAATTGATCTGAAATGAACCTTTCTCTGATGTATTCCAAAGAAAATATTCTTAGAGTTAGTAAAATTGGAAGCTTGTATGGCTCCTTTTCAAAACCATATACTCTAATGATGGTTTGATCCTCATCTAGGTACCAATATCATAATTTGGTATATTTTCTCAACTGTAGTATATTTTTAAACTCACGAAACATCCTAGGAGGTGAGTTCCATGGAGTAGAATGTAGCATGCACTCATGAAATTGTTTACATAAAGGATGAAACCTTTATTCTGGTCTCATTTCCTCACCTCCTCAATCCACTCAATTACTGGCTTGGTTTTACCTGAATTGTTTATTTTTTTGATTTCAAATCTCTCAAAAAAGGAAGAATTATTGAATAATATGAGGTGCACCAAGTAAGCCTAGTACCTAAAAGATTTAGTGATGTGGAAATTTGACAATTGGAAGTTTATGACATCCTGTAAGAATTGAAAATAATCAAATTTTGTGAGGGTGATTGACTCCAATGGACATAAGATAGAAATCAAACCTAAAATGGTTTCATCCATTGATATATCATGTTCATAGCCTAAAACCTGACAAATCACATCAATAGTCTACCTAATTAGGTCAGGGAAGATGGTGTATTTGAAAGGAGGTGTACCAATTGGTAATGGGGCATCTAGGGCTAATAGATTACTCAACAAATTCTCTCTTTCAAACTGTGATAATTCTTTGTACTTAGAGTCAAACTCATCATCATCTAGGGTTTCACATACAACATAGTCTGGAATTTGGAGCATTTGGGAAATGGATTCTTTACTTATTTCATAGAATATTCTAGAATCATGTACATAAATTATTTGTTTACTATCCACCTGGTAATTGACAACAAACCAATTGACTAATTCTGTAAAGTGATAAGTTTGTGGAACAATTAATCTATCCAGGTTCAATTCCCATAAGGTCAAGTAGTTTTTACCATTGTTAGTGTCATCCTAGGCTCTCTGAGTTAATTGGTGAAGGTCAGGAAAGACAGTGTAGGGTCGAAAACATCCCTTTCCCTATCCTCCAAGTGGTCACCAGATACAATCATTTTATTGGATGGTCATATTTGGATAGGGTTTGATTTAGTGGACATTTGATTACTTTTAGGGGGAAATGGATGAATACCTTTTTCCATCTATCATTATTTTAAAGAATACAAACACATTTGAAATAAGTAAATGAGAACACTACCCAAAATTATTTTTCGAAGAAGAATTTGACTACTTTTACTGGACTCTACTATAATCATAACAATGTTTACCGTGTGTGTTTACCTCATTTTCTTCTGGGGTAATTGTTTTAATTTTTTTTTGGAAATTCTTTGGATTACATTGATGTGACACATTAATTATTTGTCTTACATCACCATGGCACCTGTCATCAATTTGTGCATTTCAGGGGCGAGATGAAGTTGTTTCATAATACCACCCCTGTGTTCCGAAATGAATAAGGTGATGACACATTATCACTTATTAATAAAATGGTTCTGAATTTAGGCTTCCAACCCCTTGTTATCCAATGTGCATTTTCACCGGCCAAAACAAGTTGAGACCTTCGATCTTGGATCTATATCAATGGTCTGATCGTGTCTATTGAATTTTCATTTGAAACCTTGTTTTCTCTCTATTGTTCCTACAAAAATATGGAAAAGTGATGTAGTATACATGGTATCGAACCTAAACTAACGAGTGAATGATTGGGAAAACTTGAAGTGAATGGAACTCAAACATAACCATTGTGAACCATTTAATATGGAAAAAACAACTACAAGATATACATTCTCTATCTATATTGGAAATGAGGCTACGTACCGATGACATTGTCGGGTCGATCCCTATGATGCACAGGTGGTGTCAGTCTCTCCTTGTCCATGTTCGATCCTCTACACACTGTCATTACTGGCATGTATTGATCCAATGGAAATGTAAGCATGTTTCTCCTCTCCACAATCGTATTGGCAGGTGGGGTCAATCCAATGCAAATTACAATGGGTTTCTTCTCTACAGACTCTCCTCACTGGAAGGTGGGGTCAAACAATGCAAGCGTCAACTAGTTTGGGAGATGGTTTATTTTCTCAAGGTTTTGCGCCATAATGTTTTTTTTATGTTTGAAATGTATATTTTTATTTGTTTTACTTTTTGTTTATCTTTTATTTATTATTTGTTTGTAATGTAATTTAAACTCATATTTGTATTTAATATGTGTTTAATATTTATATATAAGGGTATAGGACCAAATTTGAGGTAGGTCACTATGCATGGAAGGTGAGAGGGAGAGAATTGGATGGAGGGAGAGATCCAAAAATATCTATCTATTTCATTTTTAATGACACTAGTAACACCTGCATCAATTTTCCCTATCACCTATAATATGTATATGGGATTCATTCCATTCATGAAATTTCTCATAAGTTAGGGGGATAAGAAGGATAAGTCAGGTACATAAGATTCATAGGGATTTATTCATATTATTCATATAACACATCTAACTGCAACCATGATAGAGGTTGCGGTCATGGTTGGTCTCTCAAGATTTGTCCCTATTAAGATTATGCAGGCCCCATGGTGAAAAATTGGGACCTATGGGATTAGAATTGAAAATGATTTGAGGCGTACAACAATGGTTAGAGAACTAGATTAAAGGTGTAGGGGTTGTGTCTGAGACCTTAGAAATAGGTACAACCATAAGGAGATTAGCTGGGATCAGGTGTGGGGAGGGGGGGTTATGTTGGGTTAGGTATAGGTGGGGGCCTAGGGTTAGATGGGTATACTAGGGCTGAAGTGGAGGAAGTTGGTTCTTTTTCATGGATGGGGAGAGGGAGAGAGCCAACAAGAGTCATATTTTTTATTATTTTTAATG